>JARKHS020021147.1:0-47755 GCA_030143305.2 Amblyomma americanum
TTTCATTGATTCACCTTTTTTATAGGTTCTCTCTTGCTATGCTGCACACACGTTCAGATGTTAGCAGGAATAAGTACGACACCATAGGCTGTGACACTGCTCACAGCATGCCAGGAAAATTTAATGGATGAAATGTCACCGCTCTAAAATGTTGTAGTTCTTGAGTCACTAGGAAGTGACGCGACACTACGTGGCCATAAAGACACTGCAACACTGCTTCAGAGCATCCAATGAGTGCCTCTATCTCCGTGACCATCGCGAAGCTCACTATGGAGTCTGTCGAACGCCGTGCCCTTGAAACCTTCGCACATTCGCCAAAATGTTTCTTCAGATATGTGGACGACTGCTTGTGCATGATCCAAAAAGTTACTTTGCCTGCCTTTTAGTCGCATTTAATTTAGATAGAAGACACTATTGACTTCACCATCGAAGTTGAGGCGAACAGTACGTTGCCCGTTCTCGATGCCTTTGTAAAACGCGATAGGGGTAAACTATTTTTCAGCTTTCACAGGAAATATACTCACACCGGGTGTTACCTCAACTTTAAATCAATACACCCAGCCACACAGATGAGATCAGTTGCTACTAGATTATTCAAAAGATCCCAACGCCTATGCAGTTATCCCGAAGACCGGGCAAATGACTTTGACTTGGTGCGTCAAAAAATACCACGCAATGGCTATCCGACATCTTTCGTGGCATCGGTCGAAACACAGCTGTGTCGACCACCCCTTGAAGCCCCCGTGTCTTTACCTCTGAAACGTGCCGCTGTTCTCTACACCCCCGGAGTCAGCGAGGCGTTGGCGCGCCTTCTGCGCACTTTCAAAGTCCTCATCGCCCATGTCCCGACCAAAAAATTGCGACATGCTTTGGTGAACGTAAAGGGCGGTTTTCCATAAGTAAGATACCGCGGCGTGGTGTATAGCATTCCCTGCTAGCCGAGCGCTCCTTATCGAATCAACATGATATCGACTGGGACAAAGCACGCGCTCTTGCAACTGAAAAGAAGACATTTCCTCGCCTTCACCTGGAATCTTTGACGATAGAAACAGCCAATAACACCTTGAACCGGAACCGGAAATGTGACAATGGCTTACGCACACTCTCTGCGCCCCCTTTTCAGGCACACATAAGCTCGAGCCACCACTCTTTTTCAATGTGAACAAGGCTCCCGTACGGAAGCCGAAACGTCTTTGTTGTCTTTGTTTTTGGCCGGCGTCTACAATTTCACATTATTATGCAATAAAGGTCATACGGCATCTTAACCTCGCTGGTCACAAATAACGACGAAATATGCATTCTTTGCTTGCGCGCACAGTCACATGATATTACGTGGAACGTGGTCTTAAAGTTCCTTTGCTCTATGTTATCCTTCTCAGGGCTTCATGTGAATTTTGACTGGCAAATCTCAAAGAGAGATGGAATTCTCTTAATTAAAACACATGCAAGGCTCTGGCACCACTGTCAGAGGCGCAGAAGTATCGTGCGGGACCACACCATTTTCCAATACCGTTGTTTGAGGGGGAACGGAAGAAGCTAGTGAAGAAGAAGACCATTAACGAGTTAGCCGTAAGAGGGAAAGCACAGGAGTTCAGGATAGCGCTGCAAAACAGATATTCGGCTTTAACTGAGGAAGGCGATCTTGATGTTCATTCAATGCACGATAATCTGACATCAATAATTACAGAGTGCGCAGTAGAAGTAGGCGGTAGGAAAGTTAGAAAGGATACCGGGAAGCTATCTCAGGTAACGAAAGATCTGATTAACAAGCGCCAAAGCATGAAGGCGTCTAACCCTACCGATAGAATAGAAATAACGGAGCTATCAAAGTTAATAAATAAGCGCAAGGTAGCCGACATAAGGAAGTTTAATATGGAGAGAATCGCGCAAGCTCTAAAGAACGGAGGTAGCCTAAAAGCAGTGAAGAGGAAACTAGGCATAGGTAAAAACCAGATGTATGCATTAAGAGACAAGCAGGGCAATGTCATTAGCAATAAGGATAAGATAGTTAACGTAGCCGAAGAGTTCTATACAGACCTGTACAGTAGCCAATGTAATCAGAGCGCTAATGAGAAAGACAGCAGTGCACAGCAATGCGTCATCCCGCCAGTAACGAAAGATGAAGTAAAGAAAGCCTTAGAAGCAATGAAAAGGGGAAAATCAGCTGGGGAGGATCAGGTAACAGCAGATCTGTTGAAGGATGGAGGGGACATCGTGCTAGAAAAACTATCCACCCTTTATACGCAATGCCTTATGACCTCGACTGTACCAGAATCTTGGAAGAATGCAAACATTATCTTAATTCATAAGAAGGGAGACGCCAAGGACTTGAAAATTACAGGCCGATCAGCTTACTATCCGTTGCCTACAAAGTATTTACTAAGGTAATCACTAATAGAGTCAGGGCAACGTTAGACTTTAATCAACCAAATGATCAGGCAGGCTTTCGTAAAGGATATTCCACAATAGATCATATTCACACTATCAATCAGGTGATAGAGAAATGTGCAGAATATAACCAACCTCTATATATAGCTTTCATTGATTACGAGAAAGCATTCGACTCAGTGGAAACCTCAGCAGTCATACAGGCATTGCGTAATCAGGGGGTAGAAGAGACTTATGTCAAAATACTGGAAGATAAATATAGCAACTGCACAGCTACTATAGTCCTCCATAAACCCAGCAATAAAATTCCAATAAGGAAGGGCGTCAGGCAAGGAGACACGATCTCGACAATGCTGTTCACCGCATGTTTACAGGAGGTATTTCGAGGGCTGAATTGGGAACAGTTGGGAATAAGAATAAATGGAGAATACCTAAATAATCTGCGATTTGCTGATGACATTGCCTTGCTGAGCCACTCAGGAGGTGAACTGCAAATCATGATCAATGAGTTAGACAGGCAGAGAAGATCGATGTTTCTAAAAATTAACATGCAGAAAACCAAGGTAATGTCCAACAGCCTAGCAAGGGAACAACAGTTCACAATTGGCAGCGAGAGCCTAGTAGCTGTGACGGAATACGTCTACTTAGGGCAGGTAGTGACAGCTGATCCGGATCATGAGAGGGAGATAACTAGAAGGATAAGAATGGGGTGGAGCGCATATGGCAAATTCTCGCAGATCATGAGTGGCAGTTTACCAATTTCCCTCAAGAGGAAAGTGCACAACAGCTTAATCTTACCGGTACTCACCTACGGGGCAGAAACGTGGAGGCTAACGAAAAGAGTTCAGCTTAAGTTAAGGACAACGCAGCGAGCCATGGAAAGAAAAATGATAGGTGTAACGTTAAGAGACCGGAAGCGGGCAGAGTGGGTGAGGGAACAAACACGGGTTAATGACATCCTAGTCGAAATCAAGAGAAAGTAATGGGCTTGGGCAGGGCATGTAATGCGAAGGCAAGGTAACCGCTGGTCCTTAGGGGTAACGGAGGGGATTCCAAGAAAAGGCAAGCATAGCAGGCGGCGGCATAAAGTTAGGTAAGCGGATGAGATTAAGAAGATTGCGGGGATACGGTGGCCACAGCTGGCAAAGGACAGGGTTAATTGGAGAGACATGGGAGAGGCCTTTGCCCTGCAGTGGGTGTAGTAAGGCTGATGATGATGATGATGTTGTTTGAGGAAGCCTCGTGAAAGGTAGGTAATTTGCTACTTCATTGTTCTTCAGGCTACAGAAGGATACCTATTCGAACTTGGGCGCCAGACGTAAGGCGAGCAGGTGGCCTTGGTCTTGTACATGGTCAGGTGGCAGGCAGTAGCCGATTCCGCGTACACGTTAAGGACATCAGATTCTACAAGCCAGCCGCGCCTTCTGCTCACCATTCCTTCGTTACCAATATCGCGATACTGCTGCACCTGGACACCAACTGCGGACACTCTGTCGCGAGATGAGTAGTGTCCCCGAGGCTGAGGCTAGCTCAAACCCGGGCTTCGTTGGTAGTATGTGCCTGTGTTGAGTAAAGACTGAAGTTTTATTTGGGAAAACGAAACAACAAAAGTCTAATACTCTGTAGTTACAATAACTTGGCTACACGATGGTAAATCGAGGATCAAAGATCTAGAATTTTATTCCGAAGAGGCGGGTTGACTCTCTTGCGCAAGGTCTAATGCGTCCTCAGGATCAGCACTCTTTCTAAGACGATAGCCAATCGAACACTGGACAACTGATGCACGGATTGTCACAGCACACTTCAAGTACGCGGCGTCGCTCATCGCGTTGTCACATCGTGCAACTGAAGGAATGGTCTTTCGGCACTTCTCAGTCCAATACTGCAGGCGGACTGACTTTCCTGGAAGGGATTGTACACGTGCGACAACGCTTTCAGCAGCTCAGAACACCAGCTCGCTGTGCTCTGGTAGAATACGGTTGCCGAACGGTTGAAGTGGCTTCTCCGCACAGTCTTTTCGTTGCTTCGAGGGCACCGTTAATTCAGTCAAGCTAGTGGCTGCTGTCACTGGGTGCTCCTCTAAAGGTTGGAAACTTGCAACCACAAAGCGAGGGATGCTGCCCTGATTTCTTGGGGCACTGCGTTTTTTGTGTCTGTTTTTGAGCTATTTTACAGCGCGTCGAGAGCCGCAGGCAGGGTTTTTACAGTAGTCTGCTTAATCAGTGGCAAGAACCTTGCCCGTTGCATGCCTAATTTAATTAACCTATGTATTTTGGAGGAGGTCAAGCCTCTCAGCATTGTAGTAAGCGTTCATCCGTCTTTGTTGCCCTATATTATTGGGGAAATCATACGCATGGTCGAAGGTGCTTCTGATCTCTCGTTCGCAAGGGTGCCCCAATCTACTTTCCTTGCGGTCTTAGCCTGTTTGCTATTCACACATGTTACGCGTTTGCTCTATCTCTTGGCAAGCACCCTCCGCATCTCGTCCTTCACACTGGCTCGTGCACTCTGTGGCGCTTCTGCCTGGGCACTCGCTCACTATTTCTGTGCAATGGTGATCTTAAAGACGCTGTAGAGGCCTCGGAAATGGCTATACCGTGTAAACCATGTTAACGCGAAAGCCTGTTAGAGTGACACTCCGCCAGCTCGGCACACACGCTCCATTCGCGACGTCAGTGGGCGGCGTCCCGTGCACCTTTAAATCACATAGCTCCGTCTCTTTGAAGAAGCTTTTATTAATAAAGATGGCCAAATTTCAACCGCCGTGTTCTTTGCTTATCGTAATAAAACTGCCATTGCTAATCATGAAAAGATATTTTTTACGACTAGCTTATATGATGTGTTGTTTCGCCTTCGACTGCAGCGAGTCTTGTGCCCAACGTGACGTTGCAGCAACCTTAACACCGTACGTGCAAGTGGGGTGCACCTTTTTTGCACTACTCACAAGGTTCCTAACCCAAAGGTGCCGCATACAGCTGCTTTATGAATGTCGCCGAACATGTATGAGTTGTGTTCTTTTCGCTCGCCTGGTTTCCTTAGTTGCCTTCTGGGAAGCAGGAGGCCGTTGTGACAACTCACGATCTTGGTGTCGCCACGGTTTCCCCGTTACTTCGACCCTGGCATAGCGCTATGAACAGGCATAGAAGGTGTGTAGTGTCCAGTCACTATTTTATGAGTACGAAAGCAGCGCGGGTCTGCGTTTTACGTGTGCTGGACTCACAGAAAACTGGTTAAAACAGATTGCAAAACGCGATAACAATTGTCTCATGCTTATAGGGGGCTGTGCAGGCCTGCAGTCCGTTCATCAATAATAACAATAATAATAACTTGAGGGGACACCTGAGCTCCGCCCTAAGGGTATGACGCGACAGCTTTAATGGACCCCTGCAGCGGCCTAAGGTCCTCTTTGAATATCGCCTCGCAGACACGGTCATTCCCTAATCTACATTCATAGATCTTGGGAGGCCCTCATGCCACACCTGGTGCAGTGATTAAAGGCCTTTAGGACTTTGACCTAAACGTGTTCACCATATATACCTTTGACATGAAGGTCATTGGGTGTCTGTGTTTATATTGGCTCCTCTGTTGACTCTTTTATGATTGCTATGTCAGTTTTGCTGATGACGTCATTGGAGTATTCGGACCGTTCCGCCTGGACAAGTACGCAAAGTTCATTGCCAATGAGCCATATAATGCTTTCGCATTAAAATCTGCAGCCACACATATCACGCCAAATGTGTGGAATGCTGCCAAATTCGCACTGTGGTGGGGCTTGCGGAATTAACGGCGGCCGTACCAGCTAAAGCGCCTGTTTAAAGGATGTGGCATCACTATACAGTCGAGCGCACTTATAACGCCCATATGTATAACGAACGCTCGCTTATTACGAACGAGGGCGGTGCTAACGTCCAAATGTGTATTAGGGCAATGACATTACGTCTCAGATGCAATGAACAAGTGTTCCAGCGCAACTCTATTACAGAAAACGAGGAGGTGCCACAAATTACGCTCCGGTGTCGAAAACCTCGCGTTTCCTGCGGCGGCAGTGACCGAAGGACGTCTCCCAGTCCCCGTGGCGCAACCTATCCTCTGCCCTCCTTCTTTGGACTTAGATTACGTACTGATATCCGTCTTTCAGGCTATACAGTTCTGCAGTCGATGACTGACAAGACATCAGAAAAGTCCTTTTGGCTGTCTGGAACGACGTCACCTCCATTCCACATCCCATACCAGCCGAATCCCGGAATGAATGCACTGCAGCCAATGTAAAGATGATGAACCTGCCCCTTACAGTGATAGTCGGTACATGCCGCCTCGTTTCGTGCACTTTAGATGTTGACCGCCTTCAGGATATCGTACGGTGTACCTCTGCACCGCCCTACCCAGCAACGGGCAGGCAACTTTTTATCAAGGTGCCAGGTTGCGCCATTGACGTCTCTAATTTCTGCGCTTCTGCTGTCCTCAAGAACCTGGTCAGTGGATGTAGACTCTCATGGCAGTGGTCATATACCTACGTACGTTGAAATTGGTGGTGCTTTTGTGACTTCCCAGTGGCGTGAAGTACGCTGCACGAATTGGGATGTTTTCGCTGAGACCGTAGAAAAACTGGTGCAATCACACACAGACTACGAAAACTTTATTGATGCAGTAGCACCCACTAAGGCGTCTAGCACTAAGATAATGACTCTTCAAAAACTATACTTAACTACTGAGGCTTAATATGAGGGACTTCGCGCAATTCGACGCAGAGCAGAGAGATGAGTGAGCATGAAGAATTATAAAAAGGTATCAGCGTTGCTAAGCGTGCACAGAAACACGTCAAACGTCACTTCGGCAAGATAGCTAGATGGAAATGATCCTTTTGCGTGAAGCTAGGTCCTAGAAAGCCTCTTTTTTAGGTGGGGTGCATTTTACGCAGCCTCAGAGGTCAGCCTGCGCAATGGCATTCTTTTGAACGCGTACCTGTAAATGCAGACACTTCCGATATCAACGCAGCAGAGGCTTTGTTCTAAGATGGCTGCTTCATTCACAGCCACATTGGTGTCACTATCTCTCCAAAGCTTTACCTTTTCGGTCAACACTACCTTTCTTGACGCACCATTCACTATGGAAGAGCACCATGCAGCTCTGGAAGTTACCAAAAATTCAGGGGTGCACTAAGTTGACCTAAAGTGCGGTGAGGCGAAAGGCGGTGGACACCCGAACCGCACCGTAAGGGAAGGAAAATTAAATGAAAATTGGTTTTAAGGAAAGGAAATGACGCCGTTCTCATATCTCGGTGGACGACCACGTTTGATTGACAGCTACAGTGTGAGATTTCGTGGACGGACGGACGGACAACGATGAGCCATTAAATGCTTTCGCCTTAAAAATTCTGAGGTATGCTTACGTGGAGGAATGCGAAAGCATGTGTTTTGAGGAAAGGAAACGATTGTGACGAAAGGAAAGGGCACAGTAGGTCTCAGATCTCATCTCGGTGGACACCTCAACCACACGAAAGCTTGTGTGTTGAGGAAAGAAAACGTTCTTGACGAAAGGAAAGGGCGCAGCAGCTCTCAGATCTCGACATCTCGGTGGACACCTCAACCCCGCGAAAGCATGCGTTTTGAGAGAAAGGAAGTGTTTTGGACGAAAGGAAAGGGCGAAATAGCGCTCAGATCTCGAGATTTCAGATCTCGACATCTTTTACATTTTGCGGACACCTTCTGCGGACACCTTTTCGCCGACATAGCCCAGTAATGCTTTCGCATTAATAAAAGATCCTGTCCGGGACCGGACGGCGTTAGCTACACTGCATCCCCTTCGCCCTCCCGAAGGAAGTAAGGCCAAGGCTCAACTGCTTGCACTTTCTAACGCCTCCTGGGAGGATGCTGCCTTGAGAAGTGCTGGAAGCGTGCGCGTGTTATACCTGTTTTCAAGCCTGGAGCGCCACCTACTGACTTACACGACTGCCTTCATACTGCACTTCTAAGCTGCATCGGAAAAGTTATGAACCTGACGGAAGGGGAACTTACCTTCCGACCATGTCCGGCTTCAGAATAAAAGAGCAGCACTGACAACGTTATTTCCCTTATAAACTGTGTCAACAGCAGTAAGGCAGACTGGTTCTATCACCATGACTGTGTCTCTTCACGTGAAGGGTGCTTTTGATAATGTCTCATATGAAGAGATTCATTCAGCCTTATAATCAATCGGCCTTGGTGGGCGAATGTATCACTTACGGCATGACTATCGTCATGAAATATCGATTTTCATTGGATCAAGTGAAGGCGGCACAGCCCTGCATCAAATAACTGGTGGAGTACCTCAGGGGGGAGCACACTCTAAAGAAATGAGGTAGTCTAAAAGCAGTGAAGAGAGAACTATAGCGTAGATAAAAACCAGATGTATGCGTTAAGAGACAAAGAGGGCAATGCAATTAGCAATATGGATAAGATAGTTTAAGTAGGTGAAGAGTTCCAGACAAATCTATAGACTTGCCAATCTAATCAGAGCGTTAATGGGACTGGCCTGGATCGGGGACCGTTGGAGACAAGTGTTAATAGAGAATACATAGCGATTCCCTGATGACACTGGCCTGCTAAGCCACTCGCGTGGACAAACATTTCTGGGTTTTATTGAAAACCTGCCTCTCTTCCTTACACTCGCGAGCACTCACTTGCGTTCACTCTAGCCTCCAGTCACACATGTTTGCATCCCCGCGCACTCACTAAAGCTCAAGGTAATAAATTGAGAACTCCGTCATGAGTGGGTCGCTGCATTTAATGATCCCAAATCTGACGAAATTGAGCAAGCAGTGAATACAATCGTTTTCATACATGAAAAATTTTGTCGCCATTTTCTCAATGAGGTTAACAGGCGTCGAAATTCTAAATTTCGCCATATTGTGCACATAGGGAAGAAGCCCATTCGCAGCAGTTAATGACAGAGGATGCAGGAGAAAAAAAAAACGTGAGCACAACTGAAATTGTTATGCAAACAGCGGCAGCGTACTAATAGACGATTTGAAGTGTGGATATAAACCAGAGCATTTCTCATTCATCAGCGTGGTTAGACAGAGATTATCGTCAGCTGAACATCAGGCACAAGTCAGACTGCTTGCCACTCAAGCGCAAAACTGCTCCGGTTGGCAATCTAGGCGATAACTGGCATTCGTTTGACGAAATATGACACATATGCACAGTCGTTATAACACACACGAGGTTATACAAACATTAAAGAGTAGAACGGTTATAGTGTAATAGTGGCGATCCATAGACCACTGCTAAAGTGCAGAATTTATAGCAAAGTTCCTTTCTGAGCATCGCACACACAGCCTGCGTCACCAGGCATTGGTCTGCACAGTCCTTTCAATGAATGCTTCACTAGGTCGAGATGCGGAACGACTATGAACTGATATATAATTCGCGATTTGGTAAAAAACAGCTTTCGCACAAAGACAGCAGGCAAGCCAGGGCCGATGTTCACTATTCATATGATTGCCCACACCCCAATATTAAAGCCAACGTGCACTTCACTGGTCAGGCTACCCTGGGGATGCACGCTTCCGTCGGTATGTAATACCTTCGATAATATAAGCGATATCTCTGCGGGGAATTCGGCGTATTCGAACAGGTAGGCAGCAAAACACACATCCGCACAGCTAGCTCCTTATGTCACGCATAGCGAGACGATTTTTTTTTTCGCCTACAATATCGCTAATCTCGTCACTCGAGCTTCTCTTATCACACATTTTGGCAAAAATGGGGGCGACTATCGCATTTAAGACACTCCAGCGTAATTCACCCACTGTCTCTGCTTTCTCTCTCCTCCTGCGATAATCGAAAAACAAGCTACAGAAAGAATTCTGTGCAGCATGTCTAAGAAGCGCTTGTCAGAAACAGTTCACGCTTGTCAAAACAAGGTGGCTTGGAGACGCAAGAGGCAGAAAATAGCTGACAGAAAAACACTGCAAAGTCCTGCTCTATAACTGCACTACAAGCCCAGAAATATGCAATGGCGTTCGGGTCCCACACTCACGATATGCGACAGAGGAACCTACGCTGCGTGCCTCACAGAAGCCGGTAACACTTTTAGCATTTTCCAAGAGAACGCCTTCAGAAACACTCACAACACAAACTATGTATGCTTGAAAAAAATTCGCATCGTGGAGATCGTGAGGTCAGGGTACAATATCCGGCGAACAGCTGCACGCTGGAGGCTGCGGTGGCCCGTGGCATGCTTGTACCGGTGCACGCTTAGTCGGTCAGAATGGAGGGCCCTCGGGCTGGGGCATCCGTCGTAGTCTGGCAAAGGGGAGAAGGTGTAAGCCGGTGAGCATGTTGCATGTGCATGTAACTTACACGACGGATGGCGCAGCACTACGACGTCATGTGAGTGGATTTCTCTCGAGACCTCAGTTTGGCTCAGTGCCTTCAGCTCTAGAGGCCTACTGATGCTGGAACTTGCCTTCCGTACTACTACTACGAATAGGCGTTTAATAATGTGACTTGCGGCTGCTTGCAGTTTAAATCTGTACAGGTGCTGTCGAAAGTAAATGCAAGGCAATATTAGAGAAAAAATTGTATTTTATATCCCTCATTTCATTCAACTTTGAATAAACGTATGCAGCCTAATTGCGGTTCTGGGAATTACAGTGTTTTAATAAACCTAGGCAATTACGCTTTGTATTCAAACAAATAAAATTGCTTCGACATAGCCGCAATACAACCGAATATTCGACTATCCAATCAACACATGACTATGCGCTGACGACAGCGTAATTTGTCGAACAATTATATTACCCTGAAACGATACCATCACATTATAAGCTGACCTAAATTGCACCGCATTCTGCTGGAAAAAATGGCTCATGTCTAGAATCATTATTTAAACGCCACCAATTATATTTAACTGAAGGGCAATAAACTCCCCCTCAAATCTTGTGTATCTCCATCCGAAATCGTCACAATTACCTCATAAGTATTTTCGTGTCAGTATTTCTTATTCCCTTTGTTGGTAACCGCACGTTTCGAAAAGAACTAACGGCGCCAACCGCATGCTTGTTTTTTTTTGTGTGTGACTAGCACTTCCTAGTAGGAGATGTGATATGTCTGACCTTTTTAAATTCTAGTTCGTCCCAAAGAGGAAACGCATGCGCAGTTTAGGACCTTGACCTATCAGATATTTCTCTAGCTCATGAATGCAGACAAAACTGAGCCAGATATGATTCATTCATTCCGATTATTCCTTTTGTTCGAGCGTCACGAATATTGTCAGAATCTGATCTTCCATCCCTCATCTGACGGCGTAAAAGAGCGAAACTGTGTTTTTCATAAACCTCATCCCACACCGCCTAAAAATTCCGTTACCATACCTGTCCGTAGCGTTTTGTGACCACCTTATTTATCACAAAGCAGTTTTCCCACCTCTGAAAATATCATTGCACATCTTTACGCTTCTTTTCCCCAAACAACCTAATACTAGAAATTACTTCCTGCCAACGCAGCTTATCTTACTAATATAGCACACTTCAAGGCGTTGATAGAAAAAAAACCACCACCGTGCTGTAACAACCCCCCCCCCCCCCCCCTACGTAATACCAGAACAAGAGAAATGGAAGTATCAATCAGTAAATGCACTTTTCAAGGCGGCTGTACACAATTTGGACTCGGACTGACCGCTGACAAAAGCATGTTTTCACGAGGTCGTGGAAATAAAGCGATCCTGCTTCATGCAGGCAGAATTGAACACTGTTGCAGCGATGACACCAATAGTTATAGTACTGTTAATTTATTTTCACATTTACATTGCATAAAACAAGCTGAAGCACGCAGTGGTGACGGCAGTCGAAGCAGCGATGAAGACGGACGAAAGGGTCTTCTAAAAGAACTGTTTATTGGGCTGACTTGCACCCAAAATGGACTGAATCACTCGGCGGCGGCGAAGCGACAAGCGTGCTCGGCGGTCGTCGAACAGAATGCCCGCCGCTGTCGGCCGTGCTCAATTTAAAGCTGATAGCGAACATTCGAGATAAAGGGCGCAAAGTTCCTAGAACATTCCGGAACAACGTAGAATCAGCTTTGCCTGGCTGCGATCAATCGAGATAAATCTAATCGCGTCTTGCGTCGCAAACAAAGCGATAAGGTGGTGTCGCGGCAGATTTGAAAAACGAACAAACACTGCAAATATTGGCGGCATTACTCCCCTCTCAAAGAAGCATCGACCCGATGCATTAAAACAAATAATGCGACTAGTAAGGAAAAAAAACGGATCTTGCGAAAATAGAGCATGGAAATGCAGCGGCCTTTAGCGCGCATAATACGGCTTCAGACGGACTACATGGACAACTTCTGGTCGTACGCGGCGTCGCTGGGATGCAGTCATTGCGTCAGGGATGACTTCATAATCCAGTTCACCCAGCCGACGAAGAACCTTGTACGGGCCGAAATAGCGGCGCAAAAGCTTTTCACTCAATCCACGGCGGCGAATGGGCGTCCACACCCAGACTTGGTCTCCTGGCTTGTATTCCGCGTTGCGTCTTCGTAGGTTGTAGCGTCTGGCGTCGGACCGCTGCTGATCTTTGATCCGTAATCGGGCAAGCCTTCGAGCTTCTTCTGCGCGTTGAAGGTAGGCGGCAACGTCGACGTTCTCTTCTTCTGTAACGTTGGGCAGCATGGCGTCTAGCGTGGTCGTGGCATCCCTGCCATGGACGAGCCTAAAAGGCGTCATCTGGGTGGTCTCCTGCACTGCGGTGTTGTAGGCGAAGACGACGTAAGGCAGGATGACATCCCAGGTTTTATGTTCGGCATCGACATACATAGCGAGCATATCGGCGATGGTTTTGCTCAGGCGCTCGGTCAGTCCGTTGGTCTGCGGATGGTATGCAGTTGTCCTCCGGTGGCTGGTTTGGCTGTAGCGCAGGATGGCTTGCGTGAGTTCCGCCGTAAATGCTGTTCCTCTGTCCGTGATGAGCACATCGGGGGCGCCGTGTCGAAGAAGAATGCACTCCACGAAAAATTTGGCCACTTCTGCTGCTGTTCCGTTCGGTAGGGCTTTCGCCTCGGCGTAGCGGGTCAGGTAGTCGGTCGCTATGATGATCCACTTATTTCCAGATGTTGACGTTGGAAAAGGGCCAAGCAAGTCCATGCCAATCTGCTGAAAGGGTCTTGAGGGAGGTTCAATGGGGTTCAGAAATCCTGCTGGTCGTGTGGGAGGAGTCTTTCGTCGCTGACAATCTCGGCATGTTTTCACGTAGTGTGCGACATCGGCAGACAGTCGGGGCCAGTAATACTTGTCTTGAATGCGGCGGAGGGTGCGAGTAAACCCGAGATGTCCAGCTGTCGGCTCGTCGTGTGAAGCCTGTAGAACTTCTTCGCGGAGACAAGTAGGTACAACAAGGAGGTAGGCTGTTTTGTTCGCTGTAATGTTCTTCTTCACAAGGACCTCATTCTGCACACAGAAAGAAGACAGTCCTCGCTTGAATGAAGCGGGGGGTAAAGAAACCTTCCCTTCCAGGTACTCGATGAGGCCTTTTAGGTTGGGGTCCGAGCGTTGCTGCTGAGCAAAAGAGCTTGCGCTGATGGGTCCCAGGAAGGCGTCCCCATCGTCGTCCAGCGGCGGTGCATCTACAGGGGCTCGTGAGAGGCAATCGGCGTCAGTGTGCTTGCGTCCGGACTTGTAAACGACGGTGACGTCAAACTCCTGGAGACGCAGACTCCATCGAGCGAGTCGGCCAGAGGGATCCTTCAAATTGGCAAGCCAGCAAAGCGCGTGGTTGTCGCTGACCACCTTGAACGGCCGTCCGTAGAGGTAGGGGCGGAATTTCGACGTAGCCCAGATGATGGCAAGGCACTCCTTCTCAGTGGTCGAATAGTTAGCCTCGGCCTTGGAAAGGGAACGGCTAGCGTATGCGATGACCTTCTCCAGCCCATCACTTTTTTGAACGAGAACGGCGCCTAGTCCCACGCTGCTTGCGTCGGTATGAACTTCAGTATCGGCGTTTTCATCAAAATGCACAAGGATCGGTGGGGACTGTAAACGACGCTGAAGTTCCTTGAAGGCTTCTGCTTGCGGCGCTTCCCATTTAAACGGCATGTCTGCCTTCGTCAGTTGGGTCAGGGGCTCGGCGATGCGCGAAAAGTTTTTCACAAATCGTCGGTAATATGCGCATAGTCCGAGAAATCTGCGCACTGCTTTCTTATCGGCCGGCGGTTGAAACTGTTCAATAGCAGCTGTTTTCTGCGGGTCTGGGCGGACTCCTTCCTTGCTAACGATGTGGCCTAGAAACAGCAGCTCTTCGTAGGCAAAGTGGCATTTCTCTGCTTTCAAGGTTAGGCCAGACGACTTGATTGCGTCTAGTACTGTTCGAAGTCTTTTGAGGTGCTCTTCAAAGTTCGAGGCGAAGACAACGACGTCATCTAAATATACCAGACAAATTTTCCACTTCAGGCCTGCCAGCACTGTATCCATTACTCGCTGAAACGTCGCTGGTGCGGAACAGAGACCAAATGGCATCACCTTGAACTCAAACAGCCCATCCGGAGTTATGAATGCTGTCTTCTCGCGATCTCTTTCGTCGACCTCAATTTGCCAGTCGCCGCTCTTGAGGTCCATCGATGAGAAATATTTGGCGTTGCAGAGGCGGTCCAGTGTGTCGTCGATGCGGGGGAGGGGGTAGACGTCCTTCTTTGTTATGTTGTTCAAGCGGCGGTAATCCACGCAGAATCGAAGTGCGCCGTCTTTCTTTCTCACTAGAACAACCGGTTCCGCCCATGGGCTGTTTGGAGGCTGGATGACGTCGTCGCGAAGCATTTCTTCGACTTGGTCCCGGATGGCTTGTCGTTCTCGCGGAGACACACGGTAGGGGCTTTGACGGAGAGGTCGGACGTGTTGATCCGTTATAATGCGATGCTTGGCAATTGGCGTCTGTCGCACCTTCGGCGATGTCGAAAAGCACTCACTGTAGTTTTGAAGCAGATTGCGGATCTGGTCTTGTCTGTTCCGGTGCAGGGCTGGGTTGATGTCAAAAGTGGGCGAGTTATCTTGGTCAGGCGGATCTTCTGCGGAGGGGTCGGAGAAGGCGAAGGAATCTCGTACGTCAGATATTTCGTCGTAGAAAGCAATCGTCGTTCTTCTGTTAATATGCCGGTATTCTTCGCTGAAGTTAGTCAGCAATACTTCGGCCTGGCCATGGCGGAAATGTGCGATGCCTCTTGCGATGCTGATTCCTCGGTCTAGTAGCAACTGCATGTTCCCCTCGATGATGGCTTCAGTGTTTATGGCTTTCGTGGCGCCTACGGTCACGAAAACGCTTGAACGGGGTGGGACGCTCACTTCTTCCTCCAGGACACTTAGGGCAACGTGATTTTCCCGAGTTTTCATCGAAGCGATGGCTTCGCCCGTCGAGAGCGTGATCAGCTTGGATCGCAGGTCGATGATCGCCTGATGCTCATTAAGGAAATCCATACCCAAGATCACTTCGCGGGAGCATTGCGGTAGCACAACAAAGGTCGCAGGATAGGTATGTCCTTTGACAGTCACTCGCGCTGTGCATCGTCCTGATGGCGTAATGAGGTGGCCCCCAGCGGTGCGAATTTGTGGGCCGTCCCAAGCCGTTGTGACTTCTCTGAGCTGCGCAGCGAATGTTCCATTCATCACCGAGTAATCGGCTCCTGTGTCGACTAGAGCGGTAACTTTCCGGCCGTCGATAGTCACTTCTAGGTCGTAGGTCCTGGCTCTTGCATTGCATGTCGCTCTCGGCGTCGGGTCACGGCTTCGTCGCGTATGCGAGTCGCGGGTTGGGCGTGTGGTCGAAGCTCCTCTGGGTGGCGGCGTCGATTTCAAGGTAGCTTGCGTCGTGGTTGAGGTTCTCATTGTGTACGGCGTCGGTGCAGCGAGTGACGGTTCTTCATGCGGCGTCGCGGGTGCAGCGTCTTCATGGGGCGTGGTCGGTGGAGGATCTTCGGCGTTTAGCTCGTGAGCAACCTCACCTCCAGAGGTTGCTGCCTTTAGTTTCCCCTACGGGGGCTGGGCGACCTTCCTCGTACCGCGGCTGCGTAGCTGCGGCGTGGCGACGCAAAACGCGAGGTTGACGGCGATGGTGAGCGCGAAAAGCGGTTCGGCGTGTACTCTTCTCGACGCAGGTACTCGTCGATTTCGTGCGGACGTTGTCCGAAGCGTGGTCGTGGGGCGTTAACGGCAAATCCTCGAAGACCGATACGTCGGTACGGGCAGTGACGAAGAATATGGCCGGCCTCACCGCAATGGAAGCACAACGGCCGGTTGTCGGAAGTCCTCCAGGCGTCGCATTTCCTGGGGCTTGAGCGTCGTTCATAGGCTGGGCGGGCGGGGGCTGGGAGGCGGCGTTGTGGAACGATTGGCTCATCTCGGGGAGGACGTGGGGGTTGTCGCTGGGGCTGAGCAGTACTTACTGCAGCGGCGTAGGTCATGGCCTGGGGTTCTGTGGCCGTCGGGGTGCCAAGTGCCTGTTGCACTTCTTCCCGTACCACATCCATCAGAGTCGCTGCTTGTGGCTGTGGGGAAGATGGCAGTAATCGGCGTAGCTCCTCTCGGACGATTTCGCGGATAACTTCCCGCAAGCTGTCGCTGGTGGTGGCCGGCGTGTCCGAACGGATTGCAGAGGCAGAGGAAGGGCGATTGTACTGCCGAGATCGAACGTCGAGGGTCTTCTCAATCGTGCAGGCTTCTTGCATAAACTCCTCGACTGTTTTTGGCGGCTGGCGGACGAGGCTTGCAAAGAGTTGTTCTTTTACGCCACGCATTAAAAACTGAACTTTCTTTTCCTCGGTCATCCCGGGATCGGCGCGGCGAAATAGGCGCTTCATCTCCTCGACGTAACTGCGGACGGGCTCATTCGGAAGCTGGATCCTGGACTCGAGGAGTCGTTCGGCTCTTTCTTTCCTCACGACACTGGTGAATACCTTCAATAGTTCTCTCTTGAATAGCTCCCATGTCGTAAGGGACGACTCGTAGTTTTCGTACCACGTGCGTGCGGAGCCATCCAATGAGAAAAAAACGTGTCCAATCTTTGCCGCATCATCCCACTTGTTGAATGACGCCACGCGCTCAAATTGGTCCAACCATTCTTCAGGGTCTTCGCCTAGGGATCCATTGAAAGTTGGCGGCACCCGCGGCTGCTGCAGTATGATCGGTGTCGACATCTTTGGCGAGGTTGCAGTGCTGGTAGCAGCGTCTTTTCGCTGTCTGGTGCGGTCCGGCAGTTTCCCGAACTCAGGCTCCTCTCCCTGGAGACGTCGGCTGGCTCGCTGAGCTGCTGGCTCGTCCTCGGGTGCGAAGCGCTCAGGGCTGGCTTCACGACTTGAAGGGGGCGTCCGGAACATGGAAGGCTACCCCGCACCTCCACCAGATGTCACGTAGTGGTGACGGCAGTCGAAGCAGCGATGAAGACGGACGAAAGGGTCTTCTAAAAGAACTGTTTATTGGGCTGACTTGCACCCAAAATGGACTGAATCACTCGGCGGCGGCGAAGCGACAAGCGTGCTCGGCGGTCGTCGAACAGAATGCCCGCCGCTGTCGGCCGTGCTCAATTTAAAGCTGATAGCGAACATTCGAGATAAAGGGCGCAAAGTTCCTAGAACATTCCGGAACAACGTAGAATCAGCTTTGCCTGGCTGCGATCAATCGAGATAAATCTAGTCGCGTCTTGCGTCGCAAACAAAGCGATAAGGTGGTGTCGCGGCAGATTTGAAAAACGAACAAACACTGCAAATATTGGCGGCACAACCCAATACTAGAAATTACTTCCTGCCAACGCAGTTTATCTTACTAATATAGCACACTTCAAGGCGTTGATAGAAAACCGTGCTGTAACAACCCCCCCCCCCCCCCCCCCCCCTACGTAATACCAGAACAAGAGAAATGGAAGTATCAATCAGTAAATGCACTTTTCAAGGCGGCTGTACACAATTTGGACTCGGACTGACCGCTGACAAAAGCATGTTTTCACGAGGTCGTGGAAATAAAGCGATCCTGCTTCATGCAGGCAGAATTGAACACTGCTGCAGCGATGACACCAATAGTTATAGTACTGTTAATTTATTTTCACCTTTACATTGCATAAAACAAGCTGAAGCAACGTTAGAGGGTAAAATATCGTGTTATTTGTGTATCCTACCACATCACTACAATAACAGCGCTGTGACAGGTAACGAAAAAGCAACGACAAGTGCTCTGCATTCGATTAGTGAAGCAGGGAGGCCTGGTTGTGAAAAGATTCAGGATTAGAACACGAAACAAGCCTCAGTGTAGAAGAAATAAACTACTGCTCGACCTTCCTTCTTCTTCCCCTGTTGCAGCGGTCTCCTTGTAGCCAAACAAAGCACGAACCGGCTCAACTCCCCGTTTTTTGCAACGAATCACCTCGGCTCGGTAAGATATGGCCCGTATGCCCTCAAGCGTCCGCTGTTTTATTTTTCAATTGCTTGTCATGTTCTTTCGGTTCGCGCTCTCTTGAACCCGTCATTTGATCAAAAGCGACGACTCCGCATCGGCAATGAATTGCTCTCAGTCATTGCTTCTGCATGACGCCTCAGTGTTTTCCTCAGTGGTCCCTTTAAACTGTGGTCGACAAGGCGTGCGTCACTTCGTCGAAACAGGTTTGCGAAGGAGAATGCAGAAAAGAAAGAGACCTCCCCTCCAAGTTTCGACCTGTAACATACTGCGCGGGGGCGCACTTGAAAATGCGTTTGTGCGCCAATCGCGACACCAGACGGGCTTTGTCAGGTAGAGACCCTTCAGAGAGCAGCACGGGTCGAAACTTGGTAGTATGTATTAATTTTGCTCAGAATAGTATGCAGACTCTACGCGCTAGTGAAACTGTCGCATATCATTCTGGTAAAGAGGGCCGTATGATTTCTGTCACCGAATTTTGCCGGCGTACAGTAGCTATTGCAATCGTGCATTATTTCCAAATCCACAATACGCAAAACAGGCGCATTTATTTACTGAAGAAGTCTCGGCATAAGTTTTCGACGGCATTCCTGGCGAAATCATTGGTGACCCGGGCACCGTTATCACTGACATCTCCATTGCTCAAATAAACACGCGATTTAAGGATTGATTTGTCCGTCTGCTAGAAATTCGTTCTATTCCTCGAAGAGTTCCGCACTGCTGCCATACTGCACACGCCTCCGTTCCGGCACCAAAATTACACTTCTCAAAGCAATTACGTGCTTATCTAACGCAGCTGATGAAGGTTGCCACAACTGTGCCATGTTTTTTAGGACACGTTTCGAAGCCATGTTTCATGTTAGCTTCATCATGAAACCATTAGCTGGCATTAAAGCAGGCAACAATATGCTAATATTTGCAACGTTGTTTAAAGCAGTTCGTAATATTCCCATGACGGAGCACAATGCTCTCGAGCAATGACGCGTAAAAAACGGTGCACCGACGTGCATTCTTCCGGCACGCTTCTCGCGCCTAGGATGTTTTTTTTATTACCGCACCGTAACTGATAGCTTTTGCGAGCAGTACACCCTGCGTACGGCATTTTCTTCTGAACCCGATGATTGCACAGCAATGATTTCCTGAAGGCAGTGTACAATCAGGACTGCTCTACATTTCTTTTGCATACCAGCCCTCGATGTGTTTTTTATGCTATCATCTGCCTGTGCTTTGAGGATTCTCCGAAATGAGCGATGCTTCTAAATGTGTCACTCTCCAGGCATTTTAAAAGTCACGACGACTGGGTACATATCAGGTGTTTGAATACCGTATGTTAAAACTTGGATTAGCTCTACGCCTGCATCAATTACACTCACATCAACGTCAACAAACATTTCATCCGCGTCAGTGTTGCTAGGTCGCCAGACCACCCTCTCGAGGTCGCACGAGGTCTCCGCTAGTGGCGTGTCCTTGGTCTCTGGCAGAAGGGTGACAAGAGTCAGCGATGTCACCGTCAGCAGCACCGAGCAAAGCTCGAGCAGAGGCTGCTGCAGGCGTATCTCGAGCAAGGGCGTCGCTGCAGCGCACACACCACCGGCGAAATAGACGGTGCCCAGACCCGTAGCTCTCATTGCGGTCGGGTAGAGCTCGAGGCTGTACGTGCACACCACTGCAAGGTTGGCCAGGACTGAATCGAAAAGCAGCTCCCTGAAACAACACCCCCAACCAGCGCCTATTCAGTCTGGAAGTGAACCATGTATCGCACTACATATCGGACCCTTTGATCCCTGATGCGCAAACGTCAATAAAGCTGGTTTCTCCTGACGTGAAAAGAAGGCAGGGGAAATATTTGGTGCGGAAGTGATGGCAGCGAGCGCTTAGTAGGCAGTATGATGCAATCAAGTTTATTAATGAGAAGCTCGGGGCCGAGGTCCCGATGATTTTCTCCTCGCCTTAGGAACGCAAGAGCAGGGTCACGCACAGAAGATTACGAGGATTTGGAAAGTGGTAGATGCTAAGATAGGACTGTTTTTTTCTTTGTAGGGAACGATGATTTTCCTTTGCAGGGCGTCCTGCTCATCTAGCCTCATTGTAATATTCTTTCGACTCCTTACAGAATACCTTCACTGCATTTCGATATAGCAGTAGGCGTAGCCCATTAGCTCTAATCCGCTGCAGTGATGGCATGGTTCACGAATCTTCACATATTACGTATCTTAACGTCTTCAAGCATCTGAGCCTGCTTTCACATGTCAGTTTACGCGCAGTTCACAAACGTGCACCTTAATCTTGCTGGCTTACGCTAATTAAGGCTGTGATTTGGGTGTGTTGGTATTCCCTGTTTAACAGTTAATCAGTCGCATACGCATATCACCTGAGCAGTGGTTGCACAGACGCCGTGGCTGTGTATGCGGCCAGTGCCTCCACAGTGGCGAGAAGCAAGACACAGGGCAGCGCGAG
The DNA here is from genome assembly GCA_030143305.2 of Amblyomma americanum. Classification (NCBI taxonomy): domain Eukaryota; kingdom Metazoa; phylum Arthropoda; class Arachnida; order Ixodida; family Ixodidae; genus Amblyomma; species Amblyomma americanum. The sequence goes on from JARKHS020021147.1 coordinate 21,256, forward strand.
CAGCAAGGCGTCGCGTCGAGTCAACGCGCGCAGCAGCTGGTCCGCAGCAACCAAGCAGAACACTCGGAGCACCAGGCGCTCCAGGTCCAGAAGGTCCAGATGCGCGGCGTCTTTGTCGGCGGACAAAGCGAGGCAGCTGAGGAGCGTGAATAACATGAAGACCAGGACCAGCGTGCGCGTGCGAAAATTCGGGTCGACCACGAGGCCCACGCTCCCCAGTATGTTCTGCTTGCGCAAGCGCATCCGCGCTGTCGTCCTTGAAGGCTTGCGGCTAAGCACAGTGGTTAGCCTGACAGAGGTAAAAAGAGCGAGTGACGAATGCAGTTATCAGCCTCTCGAAGCCGTTGAGATGATGTTGGTATACACCGAGCTACAGGCGAACACTGCCTCTATTTGTTCCCCAGACTTGGAGAGTTTGGCTTGCCTCCGACAGGCTGGAGGACCGCGCGTAAGGACCTCGGTTCTGGTAACCTTGATGCCACAAATAGCAGAAAAGTGTTTTGCAAGGCTCTCGCCTCGCCAGTCGATCACGTCCCACGCGAAATCGCGGTAATACAGGACATTCAATATCCGCCGCTACGACCATGGTTATGCAGGTGAACAGTCTATAGGTTAGCTTACACGCAGCATAAATACTTCTGAAAGGAGAAGATTAGGCAGCCAGCGTCATATTTCAGATGATAGAGCACCACATTCGATATACGGTGGTCCTAGTTTCGGATCATTGTGGTGGCATGAGGTTCTTTTTAACGATAAAATCATTGTCTTTCACCCATAGTTTGATCACACTACTAATTTGCCATTAGTGAACACCACGTATGAATCAAAATAAACATTCTATTTGCTTGCCTTGGCTTCGTTAACTATTTGGTTTTGTAATAAGCTTTCCATTACTAGCTGCTTATTCTCGACCCTTGTCTGCGCATGTTGTTCTTATGTAGCAAAGCAAAGTTATTAAGTTCACATGATTAAAAGACTCGTTTAACTATTCAATCTACCCACCTCCAGCCAAGCGATCATAAATCATAGTGGTGTCTTCCTTTCTGACAAAAATTTTAGCGCGACAAAGCAAGGGCGGACAAAGACAAGGTTTGTTCAAAAGCGCTGTGAGCGTTTTTTGCAACGTCCCGGTTGCAATAAGGTCGTTCTTATTGCGCAGCACTAACTAGCCTAGCAAATTGTTGTACTGGAACGTCTTACTTTCATCCACGAAATGTATTTTCATCGTTTTCTCAAGGGCACAACTGATTTGGCCTTGAAGTCTTCTATAAACCACGTGGCGAAGTGTGCCCTAGCGATATTTGGTGTAAAGTCTTGGTAAGTTTACGCAGTGCAACTACCCCGGAAAGGACGCTGTCATGAGGAGTACTTAAACGGCGAAAGTGACCTTATTACCAAGTTTTATTGTTATATATTTGTGAAAAAAATTTGTTGGGATCATCCATCATGCCGATTCTTCGGTGCAGTCGAAAACAAAGATTGAAGGCCGTTATAGATTACAGGAAAGCGCAATCTCCATGTATTCGAACAGCTCTCAAACAGGCGGTATGTGCTTCGACGGACACTGATGAAGACAATTTCACCTCCTGAAATTTTATCAACCGCTCAGATACCGAAAGGCAAATAATTGTTAATCGCATGATTTTACATAAAAATCACCTTCCAAGCAGACCTTTCGTTCTTTTTAGGCCATATGATTGGTTTGGTATTTGTGGGGTTTAACATCACAAAGCGTAGTAGAGGACTCCGGAAATTTTTACCACCTGGGTTTTTTTTTTGGTGTGTACCGACACCATACAGTGCACAGGCCTCTAAAGTTTCGCCTCCATCGAAATTCCACTGCTGGGAAAGGAAGGCCACATGAGCGTCTTTCATTTTTGCATGTTTGGCATTCGGCGTCACGTCACAGCACGCTTAGCCGCCTGTCATTTTCGTATTCGTGTCACTGCGTATAGACACTCGCCCCGCGTGCCAACCACTTCCGAACATGTTCTGTAGCCAACTTAAGTTCTACGTCGCTGCTTGCATGGTAACAGATCGGTCGCGCATAGAATTTTAGACATTCCCAACCTGCGCGTGAAGCGGTGCAAAGCCGTAGTGGCCATCGCCTTGCTTTCAGCCCCGGGGCTTTCGAAGACCACCCGCAGCCACCGTGGTGACTCATCCACAAACAGCAGAACCACAAACAGCAGCGGCAGCATGCAGAGCAGCACGGCGAGGCAGAGTACCCGCCGGTCCAGCACCATTCCGGCCATCAACCGCGGCGTCAGAGCTGCCGTGCCTACGACCAAGTGTGCGGCGCACACACTGCGCTGTCGCTGCTGGTCAGCGTAGCCCTCGAACATGGCCAGCACCACGACGAGGGCCAGCGCGCTGAGCGAGCCCGTGACTAGCATGCGCGCAATGACAAAGGTGGTGAAGGTCGATGTGAACACGGTCCCGATGGCCGCCAAAAGAGCCAGGAGGACGCTGACGACCATCACGGGCCTGCGTTGCCCGCCATGTATTTATGCACAATTATGTCTTCAGGGCGAAATGAAAAATCACAGCCACGACAAATTTATGATCAAAGCATTTTAGGGTGACACACTTATAACTGAACGCCTTGATAATCAAGTTGGCGTTATTAGGTTCCTCCACAACGCAACAAAAACAGATTACAGTGCACATGAGGGCATTTGACGAAGCACATCCCAAAATAATGAGTAAAAATTACAGGCGATGGCTTTCTCTACCATAAATGCGGCAAAAAGGTCTCGACACATACAGATGTGCTGGGGCATCAAGTAATTCTCATCACATATTGAGGGTTCCATCTATGACTCTTACCAGCGACCCAGCCGGTCGGCCATCTGTCCTACGAGCGGCATCGCCACCAGCCCTCCGATGTTATTGTATATGACTGCGAGAAATAAAAGCCCGCGGCGCTCGCACACCAGGTTCCACTCGCTGGTCAGTGTCTTCACTCCTGGCGAAAGGTCGTACTCCCAGCTGCTGCACGGCACCTCATGCCGCGGGGTCGTCACCGCCGTTGCCGCAGATATTGGGCGGCCGGCAGCGCCGATGCCGTTGCTCTCTGTTATCGTCACAGAACCCACGCTGTAGACTGTGCACTTGCTGTAGCGGCCGTCGTTGCCAAGCGGGATGAATGTCCTCTTCCACTGCGCCTCGCTCACGTTCCCCACTTCCTCGGGCTTGCGGCACCAGTGGCCAACCGACGGTGCAAGCAGCGGCATCGCCATCCAGTGGAATGTGAGCATGGCCAGAGATAGCAAGGCACAAGCCAGCAGCCCTATCCTGTACAAGGCACGGGGTACGATGTTCGTTTCGGCTGTCGATGGTTCGTGGGTAATCGCGATGCTGGTATCTCTAAGCCGTGTAGAGCGTGACTTCATAATTGCGGTGCCAGTGGCAAGGGCGCCCGGTATAGCCAGCACTGCAGGGTCGGGTGAAGGCGTTGACAAGGGGTCGGCACCGAAGGTAACGTTGGTCAAGGCACCGCGACTTTGGCTCCGCTTTTGTGTGGGACTCGAGTAGACGTGCTCGCCGGAGCTTCTGTCTCCTGCTGAGGACACCGTCATGTCTTCGGACACCAGTGGCGTAGGCGTGGCAGTCTCGACTGCCTCCGCAGTGCTTGTCTCCGGTGCAACGCAGACACAGCCGCCCCTTTCGTTATCATGGACCGAGCGCACTTCTGGGATTTTCGGGCTCTGGGGGTGGATGCTGACGTGCTCTCGAGGGTAGGAGGCAGCGGCATGACGCTGGACCAGGAGACAGCGGGGGCTTTCTGAGATGGACTTTGTTCAGGTCTTCTCGACTGTGTTGGGTCACGTGCAAGTGTAGCGGAATCAGTGATGATCGAGCACGCCAAGTTTTCCGAGCCCGAAGAGGTACGCCGGCGCCGCTTTTTTACCTTTGGAGACTTCTCCCTCTTCTTTCTGAGTGTAAACAGCAATAATGACATTTTTCAAGAAGCGTGACAGTAAAGACGGACTTGAAGCTGAACTTTAAGATAAAAGTACACTAAATATCTGAAGAAGGATACAGAATCATATTTCTTCACAGTGTGTCACACAGCTGCAAGAATTGACTTGGCCATTAGGGCAAGGCGCCGCAGTGCCTCTAAACTGCATATGCATGCAGGGAAAGCAACGTGCTCGTTTCGAGTTAGTATGTAGCGTGTAGCGTCTTCGTCGGATATGTAACTGCACACCACAACAACAACAAAATGTCAATATTTTCTTGAAGCAAGCGTTTCTAGCGGTGTGATGAAAGTAGAAGTTTCAATGCGAGACTGATGGTCGGCGTCAAACATAAATGCCGCAGTAAACTTCGTAAAATGTAGGCAAGAAACACGCTGATTACTATAAAAATATAGGGCAATTACAAGGGGATGAAATTGACTGAGGCCAATAGAAGGAATCGAATTAAGCCATCACTACAAGAAAAGCGGGTGGCAGACTCACTTTCGGTAGCGCCTCCCAGGCTGACCTCGGACCGTCGGTTGCTCAGCACCTGCGACAGAGTCCCGCGCTCTGGTCGCCATAGTCGGGCTCTTCGGGTCAGGATGCGCGGACGGGACAGTCTCTATGTGGTTGATGGTTAAACCAGCTGAGCACAGGTGAGTACGCCTGGCTTCAATCGCAGAGATTCTTCTTCTTTCACCTCGTGCTGAACGTGCGTCAGTGCTCACGAGGCTCGGCAAGGAAGATAGACCCATTTTCCTCGTCTTCTGAACCTCCGCTGTTCTACATCTTCTATCGAAGAGTACGAGCCGTAGCGGGTAATAGACCCATGTTTTGCCGCACAAAGGACAGTCAGCACTTTTTTCTGCTTGTCATGGCAGAAAAAAAGTTATTTTTATTGTTGGTCTGCAAATGCCCCTTTGCTATTCCAGCACTATCCAATATACTTCTGCCAATTACATGGCCTAATCGCCCCGACAAATAATCTAAGAGACGGGGGCATTTCACGCTGATCTAATTATTTCTGTTCACACCTCAGGTTTTCAAATCTTCACGCTGGCATTCAGCACGCTAGTCACTCTGGTGAAACGTTCCAATTGCTGACATTCCAATCAGCAGAGCTGGACGCAAGAAGTTCCTTGTGAAAACGTGTAGGAGGGGTGTGAGAGCGAAAATGTTTCAGCACTCAGTGACTGTGGTAACAGCGGACTCCGAAACTATCATCTAAGCTCTCTTGATGCTCGCCACGGGAATGATAGGCTCTGAAGGAAACTGACAGATAGCTGAAAAAAGCGCGTTGTGTCCTTAAAAGAAACGGTTCCTAGCGTAAAATGTGGACAACATCGGAGCTGGGTAGTTAACGACGCGTTTGCCCTTGAGCACACTTCGCAATGAACGTTAGTGAACCGTCGCAAGGATTTTTTGGACGCAAAATCATCATACGCGCGTGTGCGTTTGTGTAATCGTAGATGCTACAGAAAATTCCAGCGATGGCAAGAAACATTGGGTGACGTCATCAAGAGCCCTATGGAGCACACAGAAAGTCGACCATTGCCACTTCAGACAATCCTCGATATGTCGATCGTCTATATACACTCGCCATTGGCCGACCTCCATGTGCTGCCAGTTTTCCCGACATTCGTACGAAAATTGTGACGAAACCATTTGTCGTACAGCATTACGGGTGGTGTCGTTAAATTTCTCGTTGTATGTAGCTTACATGTGCTAGTAAGTTGGAGGCTAGCTTGCGACAGGGATTCGAACTGATGACATATCCGCCTGCAATCTTATGCCTTCCTTGACTTTCGTATCAAAATTGTGATGCAACCGTTCGTCGCACAGCGTTGCGGGTGGCGTCATAAACACGCGTGTACGTGTCGGCGTCCCAAGCAACCAAGCGTCAACGTCTTGCGTCCACGACGTGCAAGCTCGGCCAGCCTCAGAGCCGGGCAGCGAGATAGTACGAACGTTAGCCGCCGCAGGAAGGACCTCACCCAGCAAGCTGCCGATTATGCTGCCCAGCTCGCTGACAATAACTCTGTAGATAGATGTAGCAGCGCATCAAGACAGATGTCGAGCCGCAAAACTTGGCGACTCTTTAGGAGGCTCATAGACCATACACAAATACTCTCGGAAACCTAGAGATACCGCGCTCGCACGATACACAACTTTAAACGAAACACAGAGCAGCTAGCGGACGTTCTGCGCTCACAATACCTCAGTCAGATTCATGACCCGTGCTGGCAGGATTATTCGTATGCAGGGAGCGATAATCTGGAACTGGATCAGCTCTTCCAGCTTCACGACCTTCGCGCGACTCTTGCCAAAATGCGCAGGGGGACGGCGCCCGGGAGGGATAAGATCACAGTCATACTGTTGGCAAACCTTCCAGATCAGGCGTAAGAAACCCTACTTGAATATAGCAACGCCATTTGGACCGGGGAAACTTCGTTGCCACCAGATTGGAAGACATCATTGGTAACCTTTATCCCGATGGCGGGGAGACCAGTAAACACAGGCAACCTCCGGCCCATCTCCCTCACTTCATGCGTATAGAAACTGATGGAAACGATGGTTCGTGACCGCCTCTCCAAATATCTCGAGAGCAAGAACACATTCGCCGACACCATGTTCGGCTTCCGACCTCATAAGTCCGAAAAAGACATCCTTTAACAGCTTCATCGCGAGGTTCTCGAACCCATGGAACACCCACACAATGACAAGATAGTCCTAGCACTCGATCTCAAGGGTGTGTTTAACAATGTTAAACACGGCATCATACTAAAGCATCTTAGCGAGCCCAACTGCAGCTCTCGTACATTCAACTACATCAACTATTTCTTAACAGACCGCTTGGCATATATACGCATACAAGAGACCGAGTACGGCCCGTTTGCCATGGCAACGCGGGTTACACAACTAGGCGCTGTGTTGTCCCCCCTTCTCTTTAACATTGCCATGATGCACATCCCGGCACAGCTGGCGGGTATCGGCGGGTGTCGGCGGCATGCGCTGTACGCCGACGACATCACAATCTGGGCCACTACGTGACACATAGGAGAGATGGAGGAATGCCTGCAAGCAGTGGCGAGCATAGTAGACCAATATGATACGTACTGCGGCCTCCAGTTATCTCAGTCCAAGCATGAATTTGTGCATATTCGACATTCTCTGAAATGCAAATTCTCCGTTCAGCTTTCTGTCGCCAGCGGCCCCATCCGTGAAGCGCAGGAGGTTCGAATACTCGTTCTCTTCATTAATCAGCATCGCAAGGCAGACACAACCCTTGCCAAACTCCGCAAAGTCGGCGACCAGGTGGGCCGAATGTTTCGCCGCGCTTCCAACAAGCGAGGCGGGTTGCGAAGTAAGGATGCGCTGTGGCTCGCCCATGCCTTCGTAACTAGTCGAGTACTGTGCTCGACTCCTTACATCCGCTTACGGAAAGATGGCGAAGGTTTCTTGGAGGTTTCTTCTTTAGTTTCACTTCAGATATTACGAAAAGGTTGCAAAAACTGCTGGGGCAATAGCCAAAGCTAGTGTAGGCCCAATGTTCTCATTTGTTATTACAGCAACAGAAGATACCAACAAGAAACTCGGTTATAAAAGATCAGTGAACAAAGTAACAGCGAGCAACACTCAACAGCAGACATAAAAAGATTAGTAAACATAACCCTTAGTCTTCGAAATGTAGAAGCGCTTAATAGAAAACAGGAAATTGTTAGCCTTTTGATTTCAAATGGTACGCTATTCCATACTTTTGTTGTAATGTATGCTTGGGCGAGTTGGTAAGTCATGCTAAACAGAACAGCGCCCAGTTTGACAGGGACAACGAGGGAGACACGACACATACGAGCGCTGACTTGCAACTGATGTTTATTGCTTGGAATGAAAAATATATACAGTTCCAACAAAAAAGAAAACAAAACAACCATTCATAGATTCAGTCATTCATACATGCCGCACTGAACAAAGGCGATAGCTGTGATTATCATCCCCCCACCCCCCCACACACTAAATATGCCAGTTCTTTGGAACAAATCGATAAAGAGGGGCAGCTGACGCAGGTAGCTTTTGACTAGGCGATGTGCGCTGCTTCAAATATTTCACGTGTTAGTTGGTTACTGTGCTTGCTTAAAACTTGTGTGCGAGAGAAGTCAGGATGGCAAGTTTTGCTGTCACAGTTTCTACAGTGGATGCCGAGATGCCCTTTTACAGTATTGTGCACATTGCTATTGTGCTCCTTCAAGCGTTCATTGAGGGATCTCCCCGTCGGACCCACATAAAGCTTGCCACATGACGAGGGAATGGCGTAAACTACACCTTCTTCACAGGAGACGAATTGATTTTCATGTTTGATGTCGCACTCTCTAGTAACAAAATCGGTATTAACCATCTTGCACATCTTCCCGAGTTTATCCGGAGCCCATAAAATGACTCTGACACGTGCTATATTTGCTGTTTTTTTTAGTCTGGGGCAAATGATGAATGTAAGGCACAACAGTGTTTTTTATTTTGCTTTCGCGTCAATGAATCTGCTTGTTCCCTTTTCTGTTTTTGCTCAAACTACTGAGAACAGATTCTGACACTGACACTAGCAGCTGGTTAGGATAATCAGCCTTTACGAGCCGATCAGTTTGGTGAAAGAAGCTATCTTGCATGGAGTGCATGCAAGATTTGTTAAGCGCGTTGTGAAAGCATGATTTCGCCACGCACGTTTAACCAGCTTAGACTGAGATGACGCAAAAGGAAGCAATGGCTTACTGCTTCGTGGCTCAAGACCAGCATGTGTGATGGTGCATTAATCTGTGTTTGATATCTAAATATCGGATGACATTGTTTTCTGGCGCTTCAGTAGTTAGTATGAGGGGATGAAGGCACTTAACAAAGGTAGCTTTGATATGCGTAAAGACTGCGTCAAATTTTTCCACAGTAGTGTCTATAAGAACAAAAAGTCATCAACATAGCGAAAACGCTGTAAAAACTTTGACCCTTTCAATATTTCTTGAAGCCTTCTACCCTTTTGTGCTAACAAGTCACTTAGCATGGGAGTTATGCATGATCCGATGCAACCTCCTAGTTTTTGCAGGTAAAACTGCCCGCTCATTGTCGTCTTCTGCGTAGCACAAATCCTTGCTTTCGCAATGATGGGGATGTAAACAATCTCTGCAGATTTTTCTTGTCAGCTGTAGGCTGGAAATCGCCAGGAGTTTCGAATTATTGCTTAGCATAAAATAGCTTCCAAATGTTTGCTATGTTTTGCTGACTTTTGAAAGGATCTTCATGTCAATATTAACGAAATCGTTTGGCGGCTTTCTTCATTTCCTGTGTATTTGTTCGATGAATTTCGTTAATCCTACGTTATCTGTAATGCTGAGCCAGCTTTATTTGATCCTTTTCTCTATCGAGCGCGACAGCTTCTATGCCTGAGTTCCACATTCACATTCTCACAGCTAACCAGCTACTAGAATTCCCACCTGCCTCAGACAGAAAGAGTAATTTAACTTTACCTAAACCATAGGTTATACATAACACTTCGTGATTGCAAGGCATACGTGACCGCTTGTTATTTAACCTGGAGAAATAGCGCTTGCTTTCGTTTCTTTAAAAGAATCTGCTTGGATCGGTGAAGTGGCTGGCGATATGCACAACACAGTTTATGTGGTGTGTCTCGAAAATCCCACTTAGACTTGACGCTGTACAAAATGTGTTGTCTCGGTGGACCTCACCTGTCACCTGATGTGTAAGGTGGCATGCGACGTGCCGCCACACGGCTATGTGTCATGCCTGCGCGCAGTCACGCCTGACTGAATTTGTCGACACTCATTCAATGCTAGGATTCCCAGAAATAGCTCTAGCTATGCAATAAGTACCTTTTCAAATAAATTTTACCTTTGAAGTTGATGTTTTGGAAACATGTAGTTTCGTCCCTCTGAGGCTATGACAACTGGCAGCACATTGAGCCGCTGTCAGTGGATAGATAACAGGCCAGAGAAAGTGAATGCCGGAAGTGATAGATATTGTAGTTGGGAGGTGAGCCAGAAAGAATTAGGGCATAGTAGTTGCGCGGTTTGCTTTTTCACTTTTGTCGCAGGCGTGGAGGTGGCCGATTACAGATAGGGGTCTTAGGAGAGCGTCGAGGGAATGGTTCTGCCCGCGTTGCGACCGCAATTTTGTTCTCTTTGTTTTCAGGGGCATGTTTTTGGGTTTTGTCGTGCTGTTCAGGTTGCACCATTTGACGTCGCTCCGCCAGTAATAAATTATTTCAGCCCCTTACAATGCTTTCTCAACATTCAGTCCATAATGGTAGCTCAGCATTCCGTGAGCTTTGTGATGTAGGCATTATTTGAACGGGACGGTCTAAATTTTACACTGAACCGAGTAATTTTATCCAACGAGTTGCTTTCATAGCACTGCCATACAAATTAAAGTTTATTGCTGCCATTACTCAAACCATCCTTGAGCCGCCGCGGTAGCTGAGTAGTTGTGGTGCTCGGCAGCTGGCCCGCAAAACGAGGCTTCGATCCCGGATGCGTTGGTCGCATTTCGATAGATACGAAATTCTAGAGGCCTGTGTACTGTGCAATCTCTGTGCACGTGAAAGAATCCGAGATACTCCAAAATATTAGGAGCTCTCCGCTACCACGTCCCTCATAGCCTCAGTTGCTTTGGGACGTTAAACCCCGTAAAACCAAGCGAGTGTATCCCCCCACCTCAATAACGAGTGAAGTAAAGTTATTGTCTGATACATATTTTCTTTCGTGGTTCTGTTGGGGGAGAACTTTTTTAAGACTGTCGATATTTTGTTCAATGAAGAGGGCGAAGTCGGGCTGGTTGGTGGATGTTGATGCAAACGACTGGACAGCGCCAATGGTACGGAAGAGAACACAGGCACCAGCGCATGTGTATAAGTTCTTTTCTGTCCCGTCTGTTAGCGCATTTCAGCCGTTACCATCAATATGTATTTTTTGCTTGCCTATATTCAAAACGGTACGAAATATTCAGTTCGCAAGCAAAAATTTGATACTCGCGCATCCTAAGGTTCTTGCTCAAGAAGAACAAAAGTCTCTCGCTTTTTTTGTAAGCCTCCTCTCTTAGTTTGCCCAACAGCCATTTTTATTAAAGCGAATTCAGTCGAAGAAGTTAGCGCAAAACTTAGACAGAGACCGAGAAGAAACACACATGACGACAGACGAGCGCTACTACCAACTGTTTATTGGGGCGTACCACCCGGAATATATAGCCGAGCATGCAGACAGTAGGAGGCACACACGTCATACACCAGCGTTGTGACAAGGCAAAAGCGTATCCAGAAACGCACATTCAGAAGAATAAATCTGCAAGGAAGGATCACTCGCGCAGCGATCAGCTAGCCCTTTGATGTGGAAGGCCTCCAGCACAAGCCGTGCTGTAACATTGGCGCTCCTGCCCAGAATCTTAGTTTTCTCAAAACGTGCCCTACACGTGCGGTCACAGGAAGAAATATGCCGTACAATATTAGCCGTTCTGTCGTTGTTTTCTAAATTTCTAGCATGCTCCCGTAGCCGGTCATTAATGCAACGGCCAGTTTGACCCACATAAGAAGACCCACAAGAAAAGGGTACACTGTACACCACCCCTGTAGCGCATTTGACATAAGAAATGCCATGTTTCTTTTTGCAGCCACCCTCACAAACGCCAGTAATGCGTCGGCAAAGCTTTGAAAGCTTGTTGGAGGCAGAGAAGACTAAGGGCACGTGGTGCCTGCCGGCAACCTTCTTGAGGTTGTGTGACACTCGGTGAACATATGGAACAACCACCGGCTTTGAAGTCGAGAAATCGGGTCTTCTTTTTTGAGCGCCTTTTTGTTTTTGCAGGAGGGTTTCAGCGACGGCAGAAATAACCGGACCAGGGAAGCCTACCGCCAAGAGTGCCCTTGTTAGTGCCCTCGTTGGTCCTGTTCAACCGTCGTGGGGCGATGTCAAACGCCTTCTCAAGATTCTCCGTTCGGAACTTTGGCGGAAAATCCGGCTCTACCATGACTGGATATGGGTCGTCTGCCAAAGGTTGTACCCTGACTGGTTCGCCAAAAAAAAAAAAGATAGCTGCCATAAAGCGTCTAGTTTCGCATGTCTGCGAACAACGTTGGAGAGCTGATCTTGCCTGTCTCTTCGCCTCATTCGGTAAGAAAAGAAGCCATGACAACAAGGAGCGTGTGGTCTTCGCCGGTGGTTCGGTGGTTCTACTGTGCCAGAAAAGATTTCATCGGTCTTGGAAAAAGGCCCCAAATATTGTATTCAAACCAAGGTACCGGCTCACGAGCTCCTTGCTATTAATAGGAATATTGCCTCAAAGGCCAACGATGAGGACAAGGAACGATGCCTCCTAGAAGGTGTAGACAGCCTTAAAAGGTGTGCTAAATATTCCCCGAGTAAGTCTGGTTCTGTGGATGTGAATTCTGTTGTGCACCATTTCAAAAGCCACGATTTGTGCTTACTGCAATCCGATAAAGATGGCAAATTTGTTGTTTTACCTAATGGCCTCTTTAAGGAAAAAGCACTCGAGGCGGTAGGCAAAATCTTTTTGCCTGTCAAACGAAGCAAAGTAAGAGTGAAAACGAAATTTGTTGACTTTTGCAAGAGCTTGCAGCTGACGCCTTTAGCGAATGCTATTGATAATAGTTCAAAGAATTCCTTGTCGTTCTTTTTTTCGGCTAAAACGCATAAACCAGATATGCCGTTTAGGACTATTGTAAGTGAGAAGGGATCATGGCAACACCATGTCAGTCGATTTCTTCTTTCCAAGCTTAAACCTCTGTCTATTACTGATCCCTTCTGGGTAAAGAAGTCAGCTGATGTTGCCGATTTTTTGAAAAACAGCGATCAGATATGTTCTGCCTTTTCTATCGACATTGAAGATTTATTTTATTCGATACCACATGCTGAGTTGTTGGCCTCTGTTAGAGAGTGTATTGAAAGCTCGGGGGCGGTGGCGTTCCAGAACAATGCCGACATTTCAACTGATAATTTTCTAAAGCTTTTAGAGTATTACTTGAATGTTACCTTTATCTTACATGACAAACAGTTTTATCTGCAGCGCAAAGGTACATGTATTGGTTCTTGTGTAGCGCCAATTTTATGTGATATTTTTTTAGCTTTTATTGACCGCTCATTGGAAATTGCCTTAGGTGATGGTCCGGTTTTAAAAGCTTTTAGATATGTAGATGATTTTTTAATCTTTTTAAGGGCTGGGACCTTTACATCCCTTGACCCGGTTGTTTCACAGATTTTACCTGTTTTTAATCAATTAGGACGAGGGTTGGTTTTTACACATGAATTGCCTGATAATCAACAGTTAAGGTTCCTGGACTTAAAAGCTTAGGTTCTGTGGTAGCCACGTGTGTTGGATGTACGCCCCCAGTGCCAACAAAGAGTTGTTGAGATACGACTCTTCACACTCGAAAGTTGTGAAAAGAGCTATTGCGTCGCTCTGCCTGGAGTCTGCCCTTCTTAAGTCGTGCCCTCATAGCATGCAGGAGAGTGTCCATAATCGTGTTTCCCGCCTCTTGGCGGTAGGCTTCCCTGGTCCGGCTTTTTCTGCCGTCGCTGAAACCCCCCTGCAAAAACAAAAAGGCGCTCAAAAAAGAAGACCCGATTTCTCGACTTCAAAGCCGGTGGTTGTTCCATATGTTCACCGAGTGTCACACAACCTCAAGAAGGTTGCCGGCAGGCACCACGTGCCCTTAGTCTTCTCTGCCCCCAACAAGCTTTCAAAGCTTTGCCGACGCATTACTGGCGTTTGTGAGGGTGCCTGCATAAAGAAACATGACATTTATTATGTCAAATGCGCTAGAGGAGTGGTGTACAGTGTATCCTTTTCTTGTGGGTCTTCTTATGTAGGTCAAACTGGCCGTTGCATTAATGACCGGCTACGCGAGCATGCAAGAAATTTAGAAAACAACGACAGAACGGCTAATATTGTACGGCATATTTCTTCCTGTGACCGCACTTGTAGGGCACGTTTTGAGAAAACTAAGATTCTGGGCAGGAGCGCCAATGTTACAGCACGGCTTATGCTGGAGGCCTTCCACATCAAAGGGCTATCTGATCGCTGCACGAGTGATCCTTCATTGCAGATTTATTCTTCTGACTGTGCGTTTCTGGATACGCTTTTGCCTTGTCACAACGCTGGTGTATGACGTGTGTGCCTCCTACTGTCTGCATGCTCGGCTATATATTCCGGGTGCTACGCCCCAATAAACAGTTGGTAGTAGCGCTCGTCTGTCGTCTTGTGTGTTTCTTCTCGGTCTCTGTCTAAGTTTTGCGCTAACTTCTTCCACATCATGCAAAGCCAACTTGCCTGACAACACGCTCTTCCGAATTCAGTCCTTGCCTAGCCTCTCAGGCGCCAATACAACCTGTGAATGCCGGCCGAGACCACGTGGATCTAGTACTGAGCAGACCAGAACGGCGTCAGAGGCATGTTTGGCAGTCCATGTTCTTGGTGCTGGCTGGCTCCGGTCTCGGCAGATGGAGGAGGAGGAAAAAACCTCATTGTACTCAGGTGCTTCTTTCTGCGGACAGAAATATTTTCGAGCTGTGAAGAAAATAGGTTGGGGGCGTTGAAAGAACAACTTAAACCCAGAAGAAAAGTTCTGGGAACCTGGATGAGTTTCAAGCCATGAAGTGATCGAGAGCGCCGCTGTGCTCCTATTGTCGTAAACGGGACCCCACTTCCAACACATGCGCGAGCGCCCGTTAGATGGCGCTGATGTCTAGCACGGACAGGGATAGGCGTCTTTCGAGAGCATAGACGCTAGCAGTAAGATAGCATTTGAGGAACGATTGAGAAAAATGGGGGAAAATCAGTGGGCTAGGAAAGTTTTCAGATACCTGTATATAAAGAATGTTGACACGAAATGGAGAAAGCGAACTAGAAAATTGACAAGCAAATTCCTGGACAGCAGTGAGGGGGAAAATCAACAATTATCGGTTAAGAAAAAGGTTAAAGAAACAGAGAGCTCTGTGGAAAGCGGGGATGCTGACGAAATCGGCACTGGGAATATACCGGACCTTTAAACAGGAAATTGCCAAAGAAAATATCTGTGCTAATTGTAGGGGAAGCTCTTTGTTATTTGAGGCCAGGACTGGGGTTTTGCGGACTAAGACATATAGAGTAAGGTACAACGAGATAGACACGTTGTGCATTGCGTGCGGAGAGGAGGAGGAAACGGCTGAACACTTGATACTTTCCTGTAAAGGGCTTCACCCTACAGCGGAAATCAGCAGGGCTGATTTACCCAAGGCATTGGGGTTTAAGGATAGTGAAGGGAAAGTAGATTTTAAGCGGGTAGAAGTAACCAAGCGAAGGTTATACGATTGGTGGCTGAAAGCAAGACAGGAGTAAAATTTCACAAGACATGGCTAGGTGGCTTGAGCCACCGTCCGATTTAAAGGGTTCAGCCGTATCCATCCATCCATCCGTCCATCCATCCATCCATCCATCCATCCATCCATCCATCCATCCATCCATCCATCCATCCATCCATCCATCCATCCATCCATCCATCCATCCATCCATCCGTCCGTCCGTCCGTCCGTCCGTCCGTCCGTCCGTCCGTCCGTCCGTCCGTCCGTCCTCATCCATCCATCCATCCTCCATCATCCATCCTCCGTCCGTCCGTCCGTCCATCCATCCGTCCATCCATCCATCCATCCATCCATCCATCCATCCATCCATCCATCCATCCATCCATCCATCCATCCATCCATCCATCCATCCATCCATCCATCCATCCATCCATCCATCCATCCATCCACAGATATCGGCGCCTCGCCGAGGTTCGGCGGCGTCTCCTGCAGTGGGCATGCGTAGACCGGTTCTGTGTGATGTTAAGAGCGCCGACCTTGGGCGCGGGCACCAAAAAAATGTCCCTTGGAGCCCGCTTGCAGAATATCGAGCGTCCTCTACAGTTTGCCAACCAAAAACCATCTCTCCTCATGCTAGCCCCTTCAGTCAGCAGAGCAGGAAGCGAAAACGCGGTTTACAAACGTGGGTTGCTGGTTGGAAGCAACCTTCCTGTAAGTCGGCAATTCTACAATTTGTCCATTCACTTTTTAGAAACTTAATGCTGTACGTCGGGAGTACCCTGTCGATAGATCTTTGTGTTTGGTTGCCTTAGGGTGCAGTGACGCGAAGCAGATGAGATTATGTGTCTTTGAAAGAGCGTTGTCCGCATTCTCTTTTTTTTTTTTTTCTCAGTTCACGCAATCACGTTCCCCCGCTGAGAGGTATACGAGCACAGTGACATCACGACTATAGGAATAAAAGAATAGTGACTTCATGCGTACTCAAAGCAATATGAAAATAAATGGCAATAAAAAATATCTGCCGTTCTGCAGTGGTAAGCGAGTCTCATGATAAACTGCACATCTCCAAACAAAAATCTTTAATTTTAACCCAACGTTTCAAAGCCGATTCGGCTCTTTTATCAGGGGTGACTGGGGACAGTAGCTAGCGGCTCTAAGTATGGAGGGGAGGAAGGGGTCAAAGGAACGAAAGCTGTGATGCGAAAGGCGTGGAGGAGGGGAGGAAATGGAGGGGGTTAAGGTTGTTAGTCACGTTGTCGCACTGTGGGGAGGCTGTGAATGGCGACTTTTTTTTCGTTGAAGTCCCTGGGCATACACTGGGAACAGGTTTCCTTTTGCGTGGTTGATGTTCTTCGGGGTGGTTTGGATGTGCCAGGATTCCAGGAGCCTTTTGTGGTAATTTGTTTCGGTTACTAGGATGCTGGTTTCCTAGAACTTGATTCTGTGGTCTGAGTCTTCGGAATGTTCGGCTACAGGATTGCAATCTCTCGCGAATTTGCGGACGTTGATTTTATGTTGCCGAATTCTTTGTTTGAGGTTTTTGGTTTCGCCGATGTAGCCTGCGTCGCAGTCGACGCAAGGAATTTTGCAGACAATGCCTTGGGCTCCTTCTCTCCGCGGCCGGTCTTTATGAACAGGTAGGCAAAGCGCAACAGTGTTTGTGGGCTTGGCGTAACCTGAAGACCCCCTTTTTTCGGGAATCGGGCGATGGTTTCACTGCCACCTTCGACATCAGGTAGAGTGACGTATTTTGGTGGTGGAGTTGGTCTTTTTGCGTTGATTTTTTGACTCATGTGGTCGTGTTTTTGACGTCGAATGGTTTTTTGAAAAAAGTTTTTTGGGTAGCCGTCCATGATGAGTTCTTTGAATATCGTGCATTGTTCTTTTTTTTCTTTCAAGTTCTGTGCTTGTTGTGCAGATGAGACTGAGATGTGCAGTTTATTATAACTTCAAACCCAACAAGACAGGCAAATATGTCAAAATGTTTAGTTTTTTTAACCGAGTCTCTTGATCTTTGGGTTCTCCTTAGCGGTGTTCTTTTGTTTTTGATATAGTGGCGCTGGAGACTCGATGCACCGTGTCCGACCCCTTTAGTCGCCAAGTGATCTCTGGTGAAATGGACAGTTTGCTCCATTCGAGTCATTTCTTGCCACACATAGCGAAAACACGTGCTTTTTGAAGCTGTCACCAATTACGTGGCCGCAGAAGGGTCTCGCCCATTCAAAGTGGTCTGCTTTATTTTGTACTGCACACAGGTCATAACAACACAGTACACTCACGTTGAATGACAAGGAACGAAGTAAAGGCTCTAAGGAAAAGCCTTTCAGCGTGCCGTCTTTTTCAGTGAGTGGCCACTCGATGATGCGGTTCCATCGAGCGGCCGCATTGATACCAACCGCTGCCTGCACACGCTAGTAGAACAACAGCGGGCTAACGGGGTCGCATTTTTTATTGTGGCAGTGAGACTTCAATTTTGGATTTCGAAGTGGTCTGTCTGTATGTCTGAAATTTACATGACCTGAAATAAAATAATCGGAAATGTTTTACGGCCGCGAGTGAGCTTTGAGCCCGGGGCAGCGAGAACACATCAGTTTTGCTGGTTACTCCATTAGACAACTGCAACATCGCCGCAGCCGAAAATTCTGCGTCATAAAATAGCAGTCTCTTGCGCTGTGTTTTGGATATCACCGTCTTCATCAACTGAATCCGTGCGCAACGGAGCCGAACACCGAAATAGCACTGAAAACCGAAGTGCTAGCACTCCTAATTGCATTTGGCGAAACCACGCTAAATCATCCGAAATTTTTTTTTGTGCGACTCTTTACCTGTGCCATGCGCTGTGCTTTTAACAATGCTGGTGGAATTCCTTAGGTTGGTGGAAGGCATTAAAGAATGTAACTGACCTTCTGCAGAAACTCGTCCTTTCTGGCAGATTTTTGCCAGCGTGTGGAGAGACCCTTTGACAGGACTGGCACATTAGTGGTTGTGTATTTTTTTTTATGACAGCCTGGAGACAAAAGTGCATCCATGACCGTTCCGGGCCGTTTTCACAGAGGCACCGACTACGTCATGCTTCACACCGTAGGGCGCAGAAACAGCACATTCAATAAGCAACCACGGACTGCGCTCCACGATTCGAGGCAAAATAAAAGGAGGAAAAAAAGAAAGGCAGGCAAAGACACAGCAGGAGACCCCTCCCCATTGTCCTTTTCTTCCTCCTCCTTACCATCTGCAACCGGCTGCCCGTGTACCTTTTGAAAAAGGATTTCGCCCTACCTAAGCACCTGCTCACATCCTTGACCCTTCGCGTTACCGCCTCTCCCACTCCTTCAGCGTTTGATGCTGCGAGCCGTGCGTCTTGTTCTCGTAGCCTTTGTGGAAAGAACACTGCCAATAATTTTGCCCGAAGGGTAGAGGAAAATTGAAGGAAGTTTTGGTTAAGACGATTCCCATTTCTTGGTTATTTATTTTAAAAACAAGCGACAACAGCAATGGCATATCGCTTTAAGCATGCGGCTCGAGGACGGTGTGTGATTCGTTCCCCAGTGCCGCCGTTTAGCAACTGGTTTCCAATGGGCACAAGTTCTCTAGAAGCCTGGCGCTTGGTTTCTATGAGCTGAAGCGCTCGGAAAATGGTCTTTCACCTAACCTTGCGTTGAAGAAAACACTTCATCCAATTGCGCTTGGCGCGAGGTTGCCATTGTACTATTAAAACTCATCATCAGCAAAAGAAAACATTTTTAAGAAATGGGTACCCAAGATTCTTCACTTGATGTATCCTCCAAAACCGAAAAGGATGCAACGAAAAGAACTGTATATATGCTCATATGCTAAGGACACGCCGGTGGCAAAATCGCGTATGCAGCTCGTACGTAGAAGGTGTCAGCGAAACCTTGGCCAGTATTCTCTGAATGGAAGGGATGCAAACTACACACAAGCCGGCCACCATTATCGGACGGCTCCTTTGCCCCTTCAAAGATAGTCATCCTAAAGACAATGCCTAAGGCGTGGTCATGATGCAATATATACCTTTATTCGAGTGCTTGCTGTCCTAGGCTGTGGAAACAAGTTATGGCACTTTTAAAAGTCGCCGGATAGTGTTAATCGTTCTCTGGAAACGGCTCCCTCTTCTTACTCCCGCGGTTTGTGTGCCTATAAAGCCCCTGCAACTCCCCGGAGCCTCACCTTGAAGAAGTAGTAGTTTATTAATCGCTTCAGAGGCAACAACTGACGAAAATACAAAAAGGAAACTAAAAATGTTGCCGGCCCGGCGATTGCTATCTAATCTCTCAAGCACCGGAACTGTAACCGGCGGAAATAAAGGCAAATAGAGAGGATAGCGAGAAGTACATAGAAGAGTGACAGAAAAAAAATAATCAAACATGGGGCAGGTTTGCACGCCATATGCAAAAAAAAAAACTATGTTCGCTCCACTCTTGCGACAGCGATTATAAGTACTGTTGTACATATTCGCAACACGGTAAATTCAGTGCATATTCAGAGACGCGAGCACGTAGCGTCCTGTCGCTAATCGCTCGTGCGAGCGGCACATTGCACAAGCGGGCTGGATGGAGCGCCCAGCCGCGGCGCTGGAGGTAACTACTAAACTTTGAAACGTCGTGTTATCGGACAATAACTTCTGTTCATTACTCAGCAAATTTAAATCATAATGTTTAACGCGGGTTTGATTCTTGATTGTTGCTCTGGATAACGGCGTAGTTACTAGCTTGCCGTTCTGATGACCCATTCTTCAGAAAAGTTCCCAGCATGCCATTCTATGAAGTCTTCGTTAGCGGTTCATAGTTTACGTACATGGTTGACATAATTGCCGAAAAAAGCATCGATTACAGCAATGGTAAAGCCCTTATCGACGGCGAACGATCGAGTCTGAGAGGCACTGTACCAACCTTGAAAAAAATGTGAACTACCACACACTAATTTTTACATTGGACTAATCACCTACTGCCATATAACGCAGCATCAAGTTTGCTGACTCTTACAGTGCACACTCAGTCACTTAAACGCGTACGTGCAGCACTTTCACCACATCGACAAAATTCTCGAAGAGCTGTCTGCCTATTGAGACTAATAACTGCAGTGTTAAAATGTAGTCATTAATACACGATTTAAAATTTTCAGTGCACATTGCAAGAACCATATACAAGTATCGGTGAGTGAGCTCTAAGTATGAGCGTCCGGGAATTACGCATTTAACTTCTTGAACGAAATTACCTGGAAGTTTCATTGCTTTGCACTGCTAATGCGCACGCAATTGCACTATCACCTATGCCCGTGTCGTGGGGTCACTGTATGCGCTTAAAAAAATGTACCTGTCAAGCAAAAGAGTCTACTTATAATTTCCTCTATATACCTCATAGTAGGCACGCGCTTTCTTGAAGCAGCTCACGGTCGTAGCCTCACTCCGATGGGGGAGCTTTTGATAAAAGTGCGCATTCGTACGGCGCGGCTCAACCTCCCAGAGAAACCTACCAAAACAGGGACACTGTAGCAGGGACACTGTAGCACGGACATGAGCCTTGCCAACACACCGAGAGA
This sequence comes from Amblyomma americanum, assembly GCA_030143305.2. NCBI lineage: Eukaryota > Metazoa > Arthropoda > Arachnida > Ixodida > Ixodidae > Amblyomma > Amblyomma americanum. The sequence goes on from JARKHS020021147.1 coordinate 42,122, forward strand.
GGGAGCCACGCGTTTCTTGCCGGTGCGGGGGATTCAAAATCAACAGAAAAACTGCGCAGGAAATCGTTTGCTCCACTGAAATGTAAAATACTTTATATTTCTTTAAATGTAGGGCATTACGGTACCTGAAGCTCCTATTAAATTAGGGCTTTGGGGAGCGATAAAGTGAAGTCAAGTGGGGTATATTTCGGGACCTCGCCATAGGCTCCATGCTATCGTAGCTCATTGCGCACGGTAAGTGCAATATGTAAGCTACATTGATGAAACTTTATTAAAAGAAACTTTAAGAAGCATTCAACATATAGCCGAGAGAGCTAATCTCTAACTTTTATGCGCGACTAGGTATTAATTTTTATTCTTCGTCGCCATTGAGTTACGCGCCGTCGCGCCGCCGGCTGTCGCGAGATGGCGCGACCGGTTTTTCAAGGCGCATGGGCCAGAATCCTGGGGATGTTGGGCATGCAGGCAAACACCCTTCTCTCCGCCAACACCCCTTACACCACCCGAGAGGTCTGGAGGCGGCCCTGCTCGGCTGCCAGGAACTATCGGCCCAACAGGCCCTGGTTCGGTGGACCTGCGGAGCTGTCAGGACCAACAGAATCCAGGAATGAGGAACTACACCTTGTATTGTAACGGGCGAGACCTACTAGGGACCTTTTCCCGAGCACCTTTCTCTAAATATAGCCAAATAAATGCTTTTCGCCACCACCACCACCACCACTGAACTTTCGTGGTCTGGTCCGCAACCAATATGCAAACACATAAATTCGTGGAAAAGAACTTTAATGCGTGTACAAATATTACTCGTAAACAATGCGCCCAGGGACAGAATATAGTGAGAGGTTGCAGAGAGCAATGAAGATCAGGAATATCCGCAGCAGCTGGATGCTTGCGGGTGAGAAAAATGTTCTGCCTGAGATTTTTTTCAGGCATATTGGCAATGAAAGTGACATTCTGAGTCCTGATGTGCAGTATAAGAACCGGTCAGAACCTCTGTTGTATTACAATCCTAATATGGCGGTCTGTCCGTCCTTGTCTCCTAGGGCATCAAGTTTGTGGTACACACTGCGCATAGGGGGCAACCATTTCTGAAGCAATGTGTCCAGAAGCTTCACAGCCTACTTGCGTCGCATTGACACGCATGACTCGCATCCACCTAAAAATTTTGAAAATGTAAAGAGGCTTTGAGCTCAGTTCAATTCTAGAGCTCGGCTTGTCAGCGTATCATGCTACAGAGAGCGAAAAAGGGAAGAAGCATGGGAGAAATATGCGATGCAGGCTTAGTCTTTAATTTTACCTCCACATACGTTCATCCTTTGCTCGCAGCTATCAATAACCATCATTTATTGGACCCCTAAAGGCCCCTGGCACGGTTTCAGATAAGAGCAAAAGAGAGGGACAATAAATACCACGGTTGTAGGTCGCCGAATAAAATCGACATGCAATGCACAAAGGAGTGCACGAAAGGATCGCAAGACTTCATACTGAATTCCTGAATTGAATTGAATGTTTATTTTTCGAGCAAAATACAGGAAATGGGTCCCGGGAAAAAGGCTACAAGGGTAGATTGAGACGTGCCCGAGGCCCAGTTGAGGTAGTTAATAAAATGAAACTGAAAGAGATCACGTGAAATTTCATCTCAATTTTTTGTCATATTTTAATTAAAGGTGTTAATTGCAATGAATCGTTGTTTGTGTGGCTAATATGGCTAACGATATAAAGAAAAAGTGTGTACCATTGCAAAATAATTTTGGTGAGGTTCTGTTGTTGAAAGACATGAATAAGTGACATCACAGCGACTGTCTAATGCGTAACATGGAGACAACAGCATGGCCGTAGAAATTCAACGGTCATGAACCTTTATACATATTTTGGCTTGCGGAGAGAACATTATTAGTGATAATTAGCGGAGTAGTAGTCAATGAACGCGATTTGAAATCAGTGCCCTTTTAGTGGTGTAAACTCTCTGGGCTTCATTAAGCATCTGTCTCCCTTAAGTACACTCATGGCCAGTCAATCGCGTTTGCTCTAGTGTGCAGTCACACTAATGGGCCTACTCACGTGTAGCGCTCCGGGCTACGCACTCATGCTCGCGCTTATCAAATGAGAACTTCCTCATGAGGGCTCCTCCACTTATAATAAGACTTAATCAGGCAATACCACGCAAACAATAAAGACAATGATTTTTTTCATTCATGACACCATTTATTGTCCTTTTCGCAAGGCCAATAACGCGTCCCCCAATTTCACGATTTAGCGACAACTCAAGCTGTGAAGCATTTGGGCAAGAAGGTTTAGCGCTGGAGTCACTGACAAAGGAGGCAAGTACAAACAAATGCGACACATCTGATATTGCTACTCAGAGTGGCTAAGAAGAAACAGACAATTAGACAGCTGGATTTGAAATGAGCTAGTTTTTAATTTTCATGCAATCGTCGTGATTAAGTTGAGTCTTTAATCGGCTGAACGTCAGGGAAAGGCCGAGACCGCTGAGAACGCCAGCGTACGGCTAGGTCTTTGAGCATTGTGGGCAATGGCTGGCAGGTCCCTAAAGGCGCGCTCACACTAGCGGGAAGCTTCCCGCGCCGGCACAGCGTCAACGTCGACGCTGCCTCGCAGCTCCTCAGAATGACGCTCACACTGCGCGCGTTTTCACGCTGCGGTTGTCTTGGAATGTGGAGAGAGGACGCGCTGAGGGAGGACCCGAACGAGCAGAAAGAGAAGGGGATAGTCACGTGACACTAGAGAAGACTGGAAAGCGCACCCTGCTAGCTCCCCTCCCGTCGCCCTGGCAAAGCAGCCGCCGAGTGCCCGGCCGGCCGGCCGGACGCGCGCAGCCTCCGCCTCCGCCGACGGGGTCACTGAACTGGGATCGACGTCACGGTTCACGGTCGGCGCCCATTGGCTGTTCTGGTCACCGGCACGGGAAAAATAGGTACCGAACCCATCGCTCCGCGGGACGGGAGAGCAGGCTGTCCGCGGGAGAAAAACCGGCTTGGGCGGGAAGCGGCACGCGGGAAACGCCCGGCGTTGCGCGTTTTCCCGCTAATGTGAGCGCGCCTTAACAGAGCTCTCGAAGCCACCGTTTTTACGAAACGTGACACGTATTCACAGTCGTTCTAGTCAACAAAAGCAATCGATCACAAACACACACAGTTATACAAACCTACTGCCGTAGAAAGCCTATACTGTAACCGTGGCGCTAAAAGAGCACCGGTAAATCTGCTGAATGCACAGTACAACTGGTATCTGAGCAGCACACACACAGCCTACGTCACGTAGCATCAGGCGGCATAAGCCTTTCCGTGAGTGCTTCACAAGTCCTTCGGCTTCCCCCTCTGTTGCCCGTGGTTAGAAGCCGAACGAATAAGGCTTGAGACTTAATTCGCAATTTGGCAAAAAACAACTCCCACAAAAAATCTCACGCAAGCGAGGGTGCATGTACAGCATTCATACAAATGCGCACACCCCAACACTTAAGTCCAACGTGTACTGCAGTGGCTGCGGTACACTAGCGTTGCTCCCTTCTCTCCGTATGTGTCTTCAAAAATGCAAACGATATCTGTGCAGGCGAATCGTCATACTCGATCACGCCGCAGCAAAGCGCACATCCACTCAGCTAAGTGCTTACGGTTCCCAATGCAAGTCCAAGTTTTGTTTCGCCTTCCAAAATAGCCTATTTCTTCTCTCGAGCTTCTCTTAGTTGGAAATGAATGGGGAAAACTACCGCATTGCTAATATACCGGCGTAACTCACTTTATCTGCTCTCTCGGTCTTGCTGCAGAAATGGGTTAAAAAGCTCCACAAAGAAATCTGCGCACTATAATTAAGAATTGCTAGTCAAAAACAGAAGACCACCGCAGAGGCATAAGCAGCATGCAGATGATGGTGAGTTGCGACACCATGGTTTCCATAAAATCTGCAGGAACATTCCCGGAGGTGGATGCTGGTGAGCAGTGCGCCACCATGGACCCCAGCACCCGCGCTTAGCCATGCGTGTCGTCGCCGTGTTCGGTGAAAAGAGAGTCTGGCGGTTAAGCCGATAGCAAGTGTTTGTACCTTTAAGGCCCCTCGGCGGAGGCAACGCACCACTCTGGTCACAGATTCCTGTAGATGGCACCTCCGGCCGGACCCGACCGGGGGAAATAGGCAGTCGCCTTTTCCTGTCCTTCCTTCCACATTTCACTTTCCTATCTGCCTTCTCACAACTGTCGTATCTCCTACTCTCTTCTTGGTTTTTCCTTCTTTTTTGGCGGCTAGGGTTAACCTTGTGTGATGTACTGCCCTGCGTTACGTAAAATTAGGTTAAAGTTGGGGTGTACAGCTGGCGTGGGCGCGAGTTGCTTGAAAGTTCCCGCCCCGTCCCCTGGTTGGGCTCCTTGGTCGGTGGCTGGCACCCCGGCCGAAGAACACATGTTTTATAGCTCCCCCCCCCCCCAAAAAAAAAAAAAACGATCGTCATCACAAGAGAGGGTGGCCCGAAGTAAGAGCTCAGTTCCTAACGAAAAAACACGAAACGTTCCTGAAGTATCGTGTGGTACGCAATAAAGAAGCAGACAAACCAGCCAAAAAAATATCTCCGTTGGCAGCTTTTAAGTCTCTGACGGATGCCTTGGGACTTGGCTACAAAGTGACGAAACTAGCCAACAGCGACCTACTCCTCAAGATCCGTGACAAAGAACAACATTTAAAACTCCCAAATGTAACGACCATTGGAATCATTGCTGTCTCCTTTAGTGCTCACCTATCCCTGAACGCAGCGAAAGGTTTAATTTCTGAAATCGATCTACTCATTTTCACCGAAGAAGAGATGTTGAATGGTCTGAAGGCCCATTACATCACAAAATTCTGCCGAATAAACATCCGTGAAGATGGTAAGGAAATAAAAAAAACACTTAGTCAGCCAACACCCAGAATCCATAGAAATAGGATATACGAAAAAAACTGTACTACCCTTCATCCCATATGCTTGATGCTGCTTAAAGTGCCAAAAAGTCCCAAAAGTTCTTATCATTACCACGTGTGTTTGTGCGTGTGTGTGAGTTTTTAACGTCCCGAAGAGACTTAGGCTTTGAAGGACGCCGTAGTGGAGGTCATCGGGGGTTCTTTAACGTGCGCTGAGATAGCACAGCGCATAAGCGTTTTGTATTCAGATGGAGGCGAAATACGAAAACGTCCGCACTGAAGTCAAGGAGGAATTCAGTGAGTCATCGCTGCTGGCGCAACGGTAGCTAGGAACAGATTTGATACTGAGAGACGTCACTGCATTGTCTTGCCTCTCAGAAGAGAAACAATAAAAAACGTGTGCCATTTGCTGGGTGAATGCGATGGCCATGCCGCGAAAATAGTACCCGTGCTGGTTAGTATAGTTCGTGAGGGGTATCTGACGTTGGCCACCTCCTGGCTGGAGGGGTAGGCGGCCCACACACACGTTTTGCGTTGGCATCAACGAAAGCACCAGAGCGCGGTGGTAAACTGAGGTGAGGGTCTAAGTGCACACCTGAAGGGGATCCTGGCTTCTGAAATCATCTCGGATGTGAGGTGCTTTCTCCGTCGAAAGAATCTGTTTACAGCCTCGTGGGTAAATAACAGAGCCGTATTCACACATATAATCCACTCCGAAAATAAACCCAC
>JARKHS020021148.1:0-79682 GCA_030143305.2 Amblyomma americanum
CAAGTTTCAGGAAATGAAAAAGGAAGCATCTTTTAACAAGAGGGAGAGTACGTGACAAATACTTCAAATCTTTTTAATTCCATCGTTAAAGAAGGAAATATGATAGCATTAGGAACATCAACGAGCCCGAAATATTCCAAAGGACTTCTCCCCCTCGCTTCCCCCAAATTATAGATGTCGGGCCGCTTTTCGATGAAAATTGAAAATTGGTTCTTGCTTTATTTGTCTCACGCTTCTGCGGACACCTGAACCGCGCCGTAACGGAAGGGGTAAAGGTGGGAGTGTAAGAAGCAAGAGAGGAATATGTGCCGTAGTTGAGGGCTCCGGAAGAATTTCGGCCACCTGAAGATCTTTAACTTGCACTGAAATCACACAACACGCCGGCGCGAACTGGATTAAGGTGGTTTTAAAGACCCGCCGTGGTGGCTCAGTGGTTAGGGCGCTCGGCTACTGATCCGGAGTTCCCGGGCTCGGACCCGGCCGCCGCGGCTGCGTTTGGATGGAGGCTAAACGCTAAGCCGCCCGTGTGCTCTGCGATGTCAGTGGTATGCTAAAGATCTCCAGGTGGTCAAAATTATTCACGAGCCCTCGACTACAGCACTTATTTTCTTCATTTCTTCTTTCATTCTCTTCTTTATTCCTTTCTTTACGGCGCGGTTCAGGTCTGCGTCGATATGTGAGACAGATACTGCGCCACTACCTTCCCCCGAAAAACCAATTCTCAATTTTTTATGGGTGATTTAGTAGGCCGAATATTGTGAATTAGTGGATGATTTAGGGTGAATAGTGGGAATTTTGGGTGCAGTACGGTACAAAAGAGGGTCACGGTGGTTGGGTGGGTTGTAGACTGAGTGGGCTGCAGTGGATAGGGTTACTGATCGACGACAAAGTGATTATAGGTGCTCTTGAAGACTACGGCCTTGAGAGTGTGTGTGCATTCCACCTGTTATGCTGGCTGACGTGATCATAAAGTGAGAGCAAGTCCTCGATATCCCCGTTGTTCGTACCACTGAAATTAGTCGGGTCGCGTAGGTGGGCCACGACGACTTCCGGTGCTGCTGCCTTGGATGCAGTCGCTTGGGTAGTCATCGCGACGGTACCAGTATGGCGGCCACTGCGAATGTCCTAATTGTGGTCGCGCGGCAAGTGATTATGGTACCCAGAACTTCACACCAAATGCTACGGGGGAGCTCTGTACAAAAAAATGTGCAGCGGTCGGAGGAACTCAGTGACCGGATGATGATCATGATGACGAGATCCTCGGATTTAGTGGCACGTACTCACTGCGACCAACTTAATACTTAATATTTATTGGACGCCCAGAAGCTTGAAGAACACTAATGCACACACGCTCTCTGCGTCGTCAGCTTCAAGAGAACCGACACTGACTTTGTCTTTCACTAGTAACAGCATAATGCCATGCGACAATCTAATGGAATGTAATTCAACTTTCTAGACCTCAAATTTCCAAATTTAGTAGCACTGATGACATCGCTCCCTCTACACAAAGTTATAGGAAAACCCTGTGGATACTTTTGAGACGGGAGTCTAAATGCTAGCGCAATCGAAAATGAGAGTTAAACGGAGAAACGCGCAATCTAGGGTAGCTCTCTACAATGACCACCCGATATCTTTAACGCATTATCCGCAACCGGTTTGGACTGAACAATGCAATGATGATGAATATGGAATTTTATGGCGCAAAAGCATCTATTGCCAAAGAGCCCCATAGCACAAGGTATTTCCAGTTACTCAAGGTGTGGTGAAAGACTCATTTTCCAAGAATTTCACCTCTGATAAGCCGAGCACCAGGCCAGGGGAAAGCTTGTACCCACTGTATCATTGCTGGGTACGCGGCAGCACTGGGGATCAAACCCCACACTTCCCCCATGCTAGGCGGATGCTCAACCACTTGGCCACCGCTGCGGTGAACAATGCGTCTACTACCGGATCAGTCCATTTGTCCCTTAACCGCACTTTAATTACTAGGTGGCAGGAAAGGTACGCGTATAAGATTTTACAAATTGCCCCTTCCCGGCCCTCAGTACTTCGTCTCCTTATCTGTATTGAAATGTTGACCAAACAGTAATGTTCCTCTTTCTCAATGCAGCTTGTGCGCCCACTCTAGGGCCACCATAGTAAGTATAATCTGAGAACATGGGAGCACCAGGCACATTGTGCATAATGACCACTCTCTAACGCGCCGATCAGCGTAGCAGTTAACCAGCATGCCGCTTTAGAAAGCTGAGGATATGTATTCTAGCGTTTTCATAATGAACGCGATCTATATGTATTGAAAACAAAACCCAAAGGACGAGTAGCTGAGTTAAAAGGTGGTGGCCTTGCGGCAAGTTGGAACTGTAAGAATAAAGTGATGACTAAAATAAAAAGCCTTAATTATTCGATAAAGAGAGCGTTTATATATAGGGTTGATATTGCTGCCGTCCCCAACTAGTAGAATTGGCGTCGCTTTTATCATAAGTCACTCGGAAAGTAACCGTATTGTTGTCGTGCTTTTAATCGCAACCACTGCTGCTTCCTTCCAGTCAATCTGTTGGAACGTCTCAAACAAAAACCGCGTGTGGATAAGAAAACTACAGACAGCCAAATCGTCATCGTTCTACCTCAGCTGCACAGTTTCGATGTTTTTTTTTAGTTTAGTTATTAATTATCACCTCGCAATCGGCCTAAGTATTTTGAGCAGAATTGAGGACCGACATTCTAAGAGTGACAGAGTAGGCGCCAGTGTTAGCAATTTTAACCGGTGAGAACAAATGGTCAAATAAAGATTTAGATTTGGAATTTGGCTTCAATAAAATGGCTATAGCCTGTGCTGAACAAAACTGCTTTAAAGTATTGGGTCGGATATTTCACATCATGTGTATTAAAATAATCTGTAATTATTAGTGCGAATGAATAAGACTTTTTCGTCCCACGAGGGCTGGAAAATGAAAATTAACATTAGAACTCGCAAATGAAAATTAACCTGAAAAAATTTGTATTCACGAATAAAACCAGAAAGCAAAGCCCAACTTGTATTCTCTTAAAAGATACAGCAAAAAGCGACAAAGAAAGTGGATGAATACAAGTATATAGGAGTTATAATTTCGTCATATCAGGACTGGCATAAACTTGTGTAATTCGTAACAGGAAAAGCTCCCTGTGCTCTCTATTCGCTAAAGGAGGCAATGCAATCTGCTTCATCAGAAACAAAAATAGTAGATTATAATTCAATAATTAGCCCTATACTTGAACATAGAATCATAGCCTGGCTTCCCTGCACGAAAAATTTTGTACAGATAAGCTAGAGAGCGTGCAACGCAAACCAATAAGATTTGTTCACTACCGATACAAACGTGATGATTCTCCAACCTAAATTTTGCATAGAGCCTTCCTTCCATCAATAAATGCTCGCATCAAGTTAATGCGTCTCACGTTTCTTTTCCTGTTTTTAAATGGTGGAATCAAAATGGACGCATCGATATTTTCCTACAACTAAACGGATTACAGAAAACAAACATTCTAAACATTTAAATTAATATAGGTTTAATATTGACTCATTCGGGTTTTCGTTTTTCCCCCAAGTTGTTAAAGACTGGAACACTTTTACAATGTTCTAATCAACACTTGGGTTCTTGACTTGCAAATTTTGTAAACTGCCAATTTTGTGCACTGCTACTTTGTTGCAGGAAATGTTCCAGCAATTTCACATGTTGTATAAGTAGGCAAAAATTTACCTCTAAATTTTTTTATAATGCTACCAATCCACTAAAACTTTTATATGCTGCAATCCATCTCACCTCCATGAACACAAACATTCTATGCTGCCGCAATTCAGTTATTTTTTTCTCGAACAGGAATGTGATCATATATGAATACTGCTAGCCTGATATCGCAAAATCTGCTCACTGTTCTGGCTCAGTGCCTTTCGCGTTCGACTCCTTATTCCAAGGGTGCTTGTTCTATAAAGACCAACCTTGCTGTATTTCAATGGTGGTGATAGACTAAAACTACCGTGCGCTCTGCGATGCCAGAACAGGTTAAAGGCCCCAGATGTACTAAATTCATCCTTAATTTTCGATTACTGCGTCACTTAAAGCTTAAGGATCACTTTGATATTTAAACTCTCCATCAAACTACGTCTCCGCATTAAATTGCCCCATCTGAGAGCCAAATATTTCTGTGGAAACGTTTTACTACCTATAACTGACAAGGCTTAGGCACGCGGTGGTTTTGCTAGCCACAAAGCAGTTAAGCGCATCTAGCGAATCTCTCGTGGCGGCCATACGGCGAACCGAAAATTTGCCCACCTCATCTTTGACTCGTGGCAGCGTAATTTGCGTTGTGAGAGTCAAAGTTATGAACGTATGATGTGTCAAAGTTCTATTACCTTGCTTCATATACACATTGCTTTTCATGAAGAATGGTGTAGTCAATGTATTCGTAGAGGATATGTGGTATCTCTAATTTCACCTTTATTGCCCAGCCAACGGCTTTATTTTCAGCTGCGGTCCGGGAGCACCTTCATATTACCTGAAAAAAAATAAGGGGAGACTAGTCTGATTTATACTGCAGTGTATGCGTTAGCAAATGTGTTCCGAATGGAAGGAGCAGCCGCTGTCGTTCAGGGGTTCAGACCGCCTAGAGGCTGGCGTGATATGGTCTTCCAATGACCGTTTGACACGTCGTAACCCCTCCACTCTCCGCCATACGTCACCCTTGGCCCCCAGGGATTGTTTAGTTTAGTATAGAAGCTGAACATCGAGAACCTTCGACCTATCTAGTTCACGTCGGCCTGGGTAAGCTCATGGAGCACGTGTTTCGCACGCATGTTCAGAACTACGTAGAGATCCATCCCCTCATGCTACACGATGAATGAATTTATGCCATACTCGCAGGACTTAATGCTACAACTCTACAGGGAAATCATAGACCAGAGAAAGGGCCACGATACGCGGGCCATGGTAGGGTTGGATTAGAAGAAAGCGTTTGAGAACGTCTCGCACGAAGTAATACTCGCTGATAACTCAAAATTAAACCTAGGGCTATTACTTGCGCGTATATAAGAGATTTTCGGTCTAATAGGACAACGCAGCTATAGGGGAACTCAAATCGAAAAACATAACACTGGAAAATAAGGGTACCCCGCAGGGCTCGGTTTTATCGCCGTTTTTATTCAACACTGCGCTGACCACGCTCCCTAGAAAACTTCACGGCATAAAGGGTATTAAACATACCCTATATGCTGATGACGTCACGATTTGGATGAATCACGGATCGGACAGGCAGATCGAGACGACCCTACAAGAGGCGGCGAACGTCGTACACGCCCACGCCCGTTGAGCAGGACTGCAATACTCCTTACAAAATTCGGAACTGCTGGTGATTCGTAATAAAGGATGGGCCTGCAAAACGATGCGAATAGGTTGCAACCAAAAATCTAAAGCAACGAAATTCCGGAAGCAGACTTGATACGGGTGCTTGGAACGCTTATGCAATCCAACATAATTAACAAAGTAACGCTGGACAGGTTGACGACCTCGGTCCAGCAGACCATACGGCTCATTAAGCGCATAGTGACTGGGCGACAGAGAGCGAGAAACATGTCGGAACATTCAAGCGTTCGTCCTCAGCCGGCTCGTGTGCGCTACTTCTTACCTGGATCTCAACAGAGCAGAGAATGAAAAGCTGAACTGCCTGATATGGCAGGCGTACAATGCGGCTCTCGGCCTCCTCAGAAACACATCCACCGCTAGACTTCCGTCTCTTCTGGTCCACAACACCTTTGAAAAGCTCACTGAGGCACAACTTACTTCGCAAGTGCTGCGGCTCAGGCAGACAGATACCGGGCTCCAGATTTTGCGAAGCTTAGACCTACAGGGGGCGAGGACCCTTCAGGCTAGGTGATTACACCTGCAGACATGAGCGAACGCATTTGGGTCAAACCCTTCCCCAAGAACATGCAAGTGGACCGTCACGAAACCGGAGGAGGGCCAGGCGAAGACGTTAAGCTAAAAGTATCGAGGGGACGATAGTTTCGTGTATGTTGATGCGGCATGTTATAACATTACATGCAAAGACGCTTTCGCGGTGAGCGCAGTCAGCATCTCCCGCAGGGTAGCGGCTACGGTGGCCACGGACCGAGTGGAAGAGGCCGAGAAGGCTGCAATAGCACTAGCGATCCTTTAGGAAGGCACCAGCAGAATTCTCAGTGATTCCAAAACGGCCATTCCCAACTTCGCGAGGGGACGTATCTCCTCCACTGCCTACAAATTTATTCGTACGCTGCCAAAAGATACGAAGGAAGTGGCTCTGGTGTGGGTCCCGGCCCACACAGGTGGTCCAGGGAACGAGGCCGCTCACTAGTATGCTTGAGGTTTTGTCAGCGGAGCCGGTGAGGGGGTCTCGGACCCGGATGTCCCTAGGGACGAAACGCAAGTCGTGGACGTATTGTAATATCTATCCCGATTTGGTAAATCCGTATTGCCAGCTGTGCGGCGAGCCTGCAACCTTAAAGCACATAATATGGGACTGCATGGAGGATCCGCCTCCGGCAGATCTAATCACATCTTACACGCTTGAAAAATGGGAAGCTGTTCTCGCCAGCCCTGACTCGGACGTTCAGTCCCGAGCCACAGCAAGAGCGCAGGAGGTTGCCGACAGACTTAAACTGCCGGCCACCTGGAGCGGCTGAAGTAAGCCAAGAAGATCATCACCTTCCTAAGAATAGTTTTATGTCTGTCTCTATCAATCATCGTCGATAGCATGAGAGCCGACAGAGCGCGCTAGGGGTGGCAACACTAAAAAAACAACTGATGTGAAGCTGAGTAAGATGAGCCGAATGTGAGGATTAGGCGGTATTCTAATTAAAAATTTACTCGGAAAAAGCTATTAAAATACTTCAAAGTTCAGCAAATTCTGTAGAGACCGCTATGACAGAGCGACGATTGGCAGCGATGCCCCGTCTTTTCAGAAGCATTCACTTTTCGCCGGCTTAGCCGCTACAGGTTTGTGACCGTCTTTGTCGTGCTCATAGCTGCTATCCTTGCAGCATTTGTAGAACAGTTCCGGTCCTCTGTGGTCGAAAAGTGCGCGAACAGGCGAAAAAAGAGAGATTGTGGAGGGGAACGCCGCGATGCCCTACGGCAGGAATAGACTCGGTTGTTTTACATCTGCCTGCCAGACGTTCTGCGGAGCTGTCATTCTGACTACCTGATAAAAATTTGTTTATGAAGTTGCTAACGTAATCCAAAATGTTTCTATTAAAGCGCAGACATTTTTCTTTATTTATAGCTCCTGTTTCATTTGTTCAACGTATGGTGATTGCGTCGTTACTGTAACTGACCCTTGAGATTACAATGGCTATTCTCGAACCTCCATTGAGTTGATGTCGGTGGAATTCAGCGGTCATTCAAAATGCCCCTGTGGCACTGGCCAATCTCCATAGAGTTCGATGTTCATTGCCGCAACAGTCAATAAAACTGCCCGTGTAACAGCGGTATAATAAGTGCAGAAGAGTATGAAACGTTTATTGTAAATGACTGAAAATATTTCCTTAATTTGGCCATGCAGGCTAAAAACAGTTCTAAATTGTATTACAGCCTTCAACAATGCTCGCGCGTCCATCATATTTTCGCACCACTACTCGCGCTCAACAGGGAAGATCCTGAACGCCATGGTTTCTGAAAATCGGCTCGTTACCGAGTTTTACCGCAAACCTGCGTATTCCCAGCAGTTTTGCATTTTGACAGCAGCCACCTGACGCACTGCAAAAAGGCCATCCCTTACAACCAAGCAAGCCGCTTTAGTCAGCTCTAACTGTACAGAATTACAAGGTGCACTATTGCGAAAAAATGCCCCGAAAAACAAAGAAGAAAACAGTTGATGGTGCCACAGACACAGCGGGCATACTGAACCGCGAAGCGATTCTCAGGATCTCCAGCGCTACCGACAAACCAAGCCACATGAACCCAGTTCTAACACACTCTGCATCTGTTCCAAATGCCTCGCACATTATAACAAGACACTATAATATACTCACCCAGGAGTATGCGGCAAATCTACTTTTACGGAGCCACCATGGGTGCGTGTATCGACGCAACAGAAGCATTCGCGACATTTTTAACTGTGTCCAAAATTAACATTCGTTTAAACGCGGGCTGCCAACCCTCCAATAAGCCTCGTTGTCTTTTCTTCGCCAGGACTAACGCATCAACATCCGCCTTTAGAACAACCTCGAACTTTTAAATCAAAATAAATAGAAACTTTAATATTGACTGCTCGAATGTCGCATACATTCTTAAGTATTCGACGTGTCAGCTTCAATATATCGGCCAAAGACACGCATCTGAATAGTATTTAATAATTACCGTGCACACGCTAAATATATTCCCAATCTCCCTTTATCCACACAAAATAACTTTAGTGGTCATGAATTCGGTGAGCTGAAAATAACACTCCACGAATGAAACGTCAGTATGCGTCATGACAGAGAAGTGCGACAGCCGTATGTTGTTTAGTAGGCAGCGCAAAAAGACGGACGAGTGACGGAGCAGGGGACCCAAAAAAACGTTCACGAGCGCTCAAGACGTTTTTTTTTGCGCTGCCTACTAAACAACAACGAACAAAAGAAACGAAATTAGAAAGTACACTATCTGACAAACTCGATCAGAAGCCATTTAAGAAGAAATCAACTACAAGGGAATGTTATAAAAAATTACTCACAGCCGTTAACAATATTGCTCAACGTGCAAAGAAATGAAGAAAGCGAAGTGGTTATAACAACACCATCAGGCAGGGCGTTCGTCTTTTTTTTATTGATACTGTAAGTCCCATCAGGGACTATAACAGGAAGGGCGGTGAATAATACAACCAGGTCTAGTGCACATATTGGTAAGTAAAACAACTTGAACAATAACATATGGTACAAAATGTTACAAAATCGGTTAGAATTCAAGTTGAGGTACAAATAATAGGCTGCAATCATTGTGACAAGCAAAAAAAGAAAAATCGGCTGTAGTTAGCGCTGTAATTTTAGTCTAGGCACAAAAAAGGGTAAAAATAAACAGGACAGAATAGGAAAGTGTGGAAAATGAGAATAACTACTGGGAAACAAACAGGTTATCTCTAAGCAGGGCGCTAAACGCATCAAATGATGAGCTGTTAGTAATATCGATGTTTAGATTGTTCCATTCTCGTGTTGCTCGAAGAAAAAAGAGTATTTGAATATGTCATTGTGCAATGGAAACTCGCTTAATTTGTGAGTGAGGTTGTGGCGGGTCGATCTAGTTTTTGTGGTTGTTATGCATTTTGTAGCGGACACTTTTATTTGGTTGTGTATTAGCTGATACATGATTTAAAGTCTTGCAAATTTTGCTCTGTTCTCCAGGGTTAGGTGTTCTGGACGTTTTAGTAATTGTGTTGGTGAGTCTGTAAGGGAGTGTTTATTGTACACACATCTTAGTGCCTTTCTCTGTACTCCTTCAAGTTTTTTAATGAGCTTGTTAGTAAAGGGTAACCAAACGTTGTTGGCATACTCTAAGATTGGTCTGACAATAGTTTTATACTGTAGTAATTTTTTCAGAAGGTGCTAGTTTAAGGCGTCTATTAATAAAGAAGACTTGTTTTAGTGCATTAGATGTGATGACGTTAACGTGCGAATCCCATCTGAAATCAGAGGTTAGTGTCACACCAAGGTAGTTATGCTCAAGGACAGATGCAAAATGAATATTATTAAGCGTGTACTGGGGGAACAACTTGGGGGGAAATAGGAATACCTGCAAGAGTCAATATTAAACCTATATTAATTTAGGTGTTTAGAACGTTTGTTGTCTGTATTACGTTCTGTTGTTAAAGAAAAATATTGACGCGTCCATTTTCATTCCGCCAATTAAAAGGAGGAAAATAAACTTGAGGCGCATGAACTTCATGCGAGCATTTATTGATGGAAGGCCGGCTTTATGCAAACGTTAGGTTAGAGAATCATCACGTGTGTATAGGTAGTGAACAAATCTTATTGCTTTGCGTTGGACGCTCTCTAAATTATCTGTACAATGCTTTGTACAGAGAAGCCAGGCTATAATCCTATATTCAAGTATAGGGCAAATTATTGAAGCATAATCTACTATTTTTGTTTCTGATGAAGCAGATCAGATTCCCTCTTTTAGCGAATAGAGAGCTCGGGGAGCTTTGCCTGTTGCGAATTAGACATGTTTATGCAATTTCTGATATGACCAAATTATGACTCCTAAGTACTTGTAATCAACAACATTCTTTGATGCTGTGTTCTGTATTTTTTAAGACAAGACAAGTTGGGCATCGCTTTCTGGTTTTATTCGTGAATACAGATTTTTCCAGGTTAATTTTCATTCGCGAGTTCTAAGGTTAATTTTCATTTTCGGGCTCTCGGGGGAGGAAAAAGTCTTATTCATTAGCACCAACAATTAGAGGATATTTTAATCAACATGAAGTGAAATACCCGGACCAAATCTTTAAAGTAATTTTGTTCCCCACAGGCAGTAGCCATTTTATTGAAGCCAAATTCCAAATCTAGATCTATATTTGACCTTTTTTTTTTCACCGGTTAAATTTGCTAACACTGGTGCCAACTCGTCAAACTTAGAACGTCGGTCCTCAGTTCTGTTCAATATACTTAGGCCGATTGCGAGGCGATGAATAATACCTAAACTTTAAAAACAAAACACCGAAATTGTGAAGCTGAGTTAGAAAGATGACGGTTTGGCTGTGTGCAGTATTCTTATCCACACGCGGCATTTGGTTGACACGTTCCAACCGATTGACTGGAAGGAAGCAGCAGTTGTTGCGATTAAAAGCACGACAGCAAACGGTTCCCATCCGAGTTACTTATGATAAAAAAACGCCAGTTCTGTTAGTTGGTAACGGCAGTGATCTCAACCCGATATAGAAACGTTCTCTGTCGAGTAATTAAGGATTGTTTATTTTAGTTATCACTTTAGTCTGAAAATTCCAACTTGCCGCAAGTCCACTACCTTTTAATTCAGCTACTCGTCCCCCGGGTTTTGTTTTAAATACATATAGATCGCGTTCATTATGAAAAAAGCTTGAATACATATCTTCAGTTTTCTAAAGCGGCATGCTGGTTAATTGCTACGCTGATGGGCGCGTCGATGAGTGGTCATTATGCACAATGTGCCTGGTGCTCCCATGTTCTCAGATTATTGTTACCTATGGTGGCCCTAGAGTGGACGCCCATGCTGTAATGAGAAGGAGGAACAGTACTGTTTGGTCAACATTTCATTGCAGATAAGGAGTCGAAGTTGCAGGAGGAGGGAGGGTCAGTAGGGGGCAAGTTTTAAACTCTTATACGCGTACCATTCCTGCCACCTAGTAATTAAAGTGCGGATCAGGGACAAATGGGCTTATCCGATGGTAGACGAATTGTTCACCGCAGCGGTGGCCAAGTGGTTGAGCATCGGCCTAGAATGGGGGAGGAGTGGGGTGCGATCCCCAGTGCCGCCGCGTACCCAGCAATGATACAATGGGTAGAAGCTTTCTCCTGGCCTGGTTCTCAGCTTATCCGGGGTGAAATACAACGGTATACACCGTGGATACACACGACGCTAGTGCTCCAGCTCTCAAGCAAGCTGTCTGCTGCATCGTGACGAGTGACGCCTTTGTCCATACAGTGAGGGGAAGATAACTGACGTACGCGTCGCGCACCGCTCCCTCACCCTTATACCCTCTTGCCACTCATTATAGTGCACGTGAATGCGACACGCACAACATTTTCTCCAAGGCTACACGCCACTCCACCTTGCCTTCGAAGGATAAACCCGTGTTTTCCTTCCCCCTCTCCCTGCTATGAGAGGCGTGTGCGTCGACTCTTCGCGTGCAGAGAGCAATCACGTTGTCCGTGTGGGCGGGCGAACATGTGTGCAGAGAGGGACGTCGGAGAAAAAGCTCTCTTTGTAACATTTGTGTTGCAGTGCATGCAGACGTTATTAAACCTAGTCTGAAGACTGTAAAGCTGCTAATGGGGCACTCGGTTTTTATGCTTCGGTCCGTGTAGGTTACGAAGTCGCTCGGTATGTCTGCGTGTTTTGCGTCTCTGGCTGGTTCGTACACAGAGGGAGCGAAATAACACACACATTTCAGAACTCTGTCTAGAACGCCTCATTATAGCGCGGAGGGCCTGACAAATGGTTTCAGTTTACTAGAAACGACTCAAAATTTATTGGCTATTCCCACTCATCCAAGTTCACGCAAGGCAATCTGCAAGAACCCCAGCTCTTTTAATATTAGGCCACATTGTCTCGGTATGGCGATCTGCCAACTAATGCCCAGTTGTCAAAGTGTGCACATGGTGCGTGCCCAAAGCGCTAAGGAGGACTGGCACTGTAGCAGCTGGCACCATGTTTCTAGCCTGTTAGACGGCTGTAACAAAACAATTGCGTGTGTTAAGACCCGCGCGTTTTAAGCACAATTTGGATTGAAGCAGTTGTTTGGCGAGGAACGCTGTTAGCGAAGCGGCGCGGAGCATGGCATAAATGATGTCGCGCTAGCAGCGGTAGCAGAAAGTACTGATGTTAGCAGCATAATTTGCTTGAAGATGTTGGCGATCAGTTCGACCTGACTAATCTTAGGTCTTTTATAGCGCGATGATGGCAGGCAGAGTAATGCGCTTACAGGTACTCTCTGAAGCAGGAGAGGAAAAGCGTAGGGCATGAGCTTTAGCTTCACCAAAGGGCTTTTAAATGAAATAAAAGAGTTTTATAAGAAAAAGCGGCAGAAAGAAAATGCGTTCAAAGTCTCAGGAACTTGTGCTCTTGTCTTGCTTTCTTTATCCTTCATGAGAATGAAAATTGCTTTTGAGGACAGGAATTGACGCAGTAAGTGTCTCATATATCTCGGTAGACACCCGAACACGCACGTAACGGAAGGGATAAAAGAGGTAGTGGAAGAAAGGAAGAAATCGGTGCCATAGTCGAGGGCTCCGGAATAATTTCGAGCACCTGGGGATCTTTAACGTGTAGTGACATCGCGCAGCACATGGACGCCTTTTGCGTTTCGACGACATCGGTGCGCGGCCCCCGTGGTCGGGTTTGAACCCGGGTTCTGCGGCTGAGTAGACGAGTGTCTTAACCATTGACTTACCACGGCAGGGCTTCATCCTTCATCTGCTTGTGTTTTGATGAGCTGCGAACGTTCAAATGAATTAGATTCTAGCTCGAACACTCAGTCAGTCTTCCAAGCAATTTTGAACTACGTCTATGAAGGAACTTACCGCGACGGTAAATACGCTCGGAGCTGATACTTCACATTATGCTTGGAGCGAATGAATGTCAGGGGTATATGTGATAAACGTAATGTATGCAAAGTGAGAAGTGCTCCTTGTTTTTGTTGTGAAAACAAATCTAGAGCATCATTTAAAAAGAAACAAAAATATTTTGGTGCCTGTGTAACCGCTCAGTACTGTTCAATATGCGCGGCCAAGTCGGTTGTATTCTTTTCCAAGAAAGTGAGCATTGAGATACAGTTGTGCTGTTTAGACTTCCATGATACAAATGGGCATAAATTCTATTCAGTGCTACCAGTGCTCTTCAGTGCTTCAGTGCTCTTCAGTGCTTCGGCTATATTGAGAAAAAAGAAAAACTCTCAATACTAAATGCAAACTATAAACCAAACTATAGTAAAAAGCACTTGAACCATTTGTCATTTTTCGCGCGTCACTTTAATGAGCGTTTATTACTTCTGAACGGTAAACTGCACGTGTTGTTCCTGTTTTTGAGAAAGGGGACGCATCACTGATATCAAATTATCGTCTCATATCTCTGACTTCAACCCGTTGCAAATTACTGGACACATCATCTGTTTTCTTGACGACAACACGATCCTTTCTAACGTTGAACACGGGTTTAGGAAGGGCTATTCTATTCTTACACAACTAACATCGGTTGTTCATACCTTCGCATCTGTACTTGATAAATCTGGCGAGGTTGATATTATTTTTATGGGCTTTAGTAAAGCATTTGACCTCGTCTCCCATTCTAAACTAATTGGCAAGCTTAAACAAGTTGGTATTCCTAACTTTGTAGTTAACTGGGTTTCAGCTTACTTATACAACCGAGAGCAGTTTGTTAGTAGTTGATGACCATTATTCACACAGCCTGCCTGTCTCTTCTGGTGTCCCTCAAGGAAGCGTCCTTGGTCCCCTGTTATTTTTAATACATGTGAACGACATTGTTAAAGTAGTTACTCATCCCGTTCAGAAGCGGCTGTTTGCAGATTACTGTGTTTTGTTTAATGTAATTACTTTTCGTGAAGACTAACTATTACTCAGTAAAAACCTAAAGAATATTTTGGATTGGTGCAATCAGTGGGGCATGAAACATAACGCTCAGAAAACGGTTTTTATGAGATTAGCCAAAAAAAAAAACAGCCTGTTATACTTCTACGTTCTTCCTTCATTTTCATTTTCGGAGGTAACTGAAAATAAATACCTTGACATTTTTAGCCTATTCTTCATTGATCAGACCCAAGTTAGAATACGCTTCCGTTGTATGGGACCCATTTACTAAAACTAACATTCAAGCAATTGAAATGATCCAGCGTAAGGCCATTCGATTCATCTTTTCAACATACCGTTCAACCGACTCACCTACTGCCATAATTCTCAGATCAAAATTTCTTTTGCTTCTAAAATATAAGTTGTCAATGTGCCCGGATCCCTACGTCAAGCCATTTTCCGCTCCACGACCAGCAAGACATCGCCACTCTGGTTCACTTACTCCATTAACCGCCAGAACTAACCTATTTAAACACTCCTTCTGCCCTCGCACCGTTACTGAATGTAATCCTTTACATTTAACAGCAATACGTGACATAGAACCCATTGAAGAAATAGAAGATTGACGCCATCAAACTTAATTGGCTTTGTGTTTCGAATTTTCTGTAGTGTTTTGTGTACATTCATGTTGCATTGTATTGCCCCTCCTGCTTGGGCCCAGAAGGGCCTGCAGTATTTTGTAAATAAATAAATAAATAAATAAATAAATAAATAAATAAATAAATAAATAAATAAATAAATAAATAAATAAATGTCATTCGACGCTAATGTGTAAAGATAAAGAACGTGCAGGCATTTTCTTGCAAGCTGCAACTTGCCTTCTACTGTGTCTCCATACTCGTAAATAAATCTAATTTGAGCGGAAACTCAGTATTTTATTTTCACTACGCAGTGAAAATATCCCGCGAACCAAAGATATAACGGTGATATTGCACGCTCACTGTTCGATTATATTGGCAGTGATTACTTTTAGGCGCACTGACGCTCACCATGCTGAATTCTAGCCTAAAAATAATTACAGCTTCTATTTTTATTCAGGTCTCGCCTACATCGAGGAAGCTTGCGGATATAACAAGGTTGGCATTGGCGAAGACAAGGCCGGCACATACAAAGGCCTGCGGATTACGGCCCATGAAATCGGGCATCTGTAAGTACACTTTTTGTGAAGCTGATTTTTCTGTTCCTAGGAGAGGAAAATCTCTCAATGGAGAAAAAGCAATATCGATTGCACCAGCAGCACAATTTTCTCTCATTCCCGTAATGTCTGTCCCAGCAATCAATAAGACAAAGAATTCTGTGGTGGCAGTTAAACGTCAATGTACTAGGGATGTGAAAAAATCGGCTACAAAAATAGGACAAATTTTCAAGGAGCCTTTCATTGCGTGCTTTTAAATTCGCCCTCTATCGGATTTATTGATGTGTTCATGTTAAAAGATTTTTGCGCGAAAAGAACACACACAGCAAAGACGATGACACCACGGGCGGTCACTTGAACTGTTTAATGAGGGCGAAAGCAGTCGACATATATAGCCCTCCAAAACCCCCGCGCATGCGCACGCGTACAAGGGAACATGGAAGTAAATTCTTATCAGAGTAGGCGCGAAAGAAACTTCGACTCAGCCTCGTAAAGAAAAACCGAGGTGTCACTTTCAACATTCTGACCCGCTTTCTTGATGTAGAATGCTTCCAATGTTTCACTCGATGTCTGGTGTCTGCGTCAACCCAGAATCTTCGTATCGCGGAACCGTGGAATACAATCGGTGCAAGCCTTGCAGCGATCCACAAGTCGCTCACCTTCATTATTTTCTATATCTTTTGCATGCTTCCTAAGCCGGTCGTTCACACAGCGCCCCGTTTGTCCAATATAGGATTTCCCGCAGGACAGGGGAATTTCATATACGTGGTTTGTGGCACACTTTATGAAACCCTGGTCATGCTTCTTCTGACAACCAAGCATTTTGTTTTCGCAAGTTATGCGACGGCTTAGCTGGGAAAGCTTTTGGGGAGCGGAGAACACCTCCGGTACATTATACCGTTTAGCCACTTTTTCAGGCTGTGCGTGATTTTATGGATGTACAGGTATCACTATAGGCCACTCTTTTCCCTTCGACACTTCCCTGTTTACCCAAGCCTTCACCTTCTTCAAAAGCGTTTCTGCCACAGGGACCAAGACCAACTCAGGGAAGCCAGCTGAAACGAGCCTGCCCAATTGGTTGTAAAAACTGGCTTGAATCTCATGCACACACGACTTCCGAGCGATGACTCCAGGCAGAGGTTCGCGATGCTTCTTTTGACTATGTTTGATTGGGCCGAATTGTACGGCAAGAGGCCTTTTTGCGCGCAAGGGGAGTAAGCACAGCAAATGTGCCCATCTGAAAACTTTAACCCTAAGTGTAAAAACTGAAGCACACCATTAACCGGTAGCTCATTAGTAAAACTTAACCCTTTCCTCATGTTTCTAAAGTCATATAAAACACTGCTCACTGTAGCCTCATTCGAAACGGAGCACTGCTTGTTTAAAACCACTAAAAAGTCGTCCATGTAACGAAACACTTTAAGGACTTTGTCATTAATAAAATGGTTAAAACGATTGTGTGGAGAGCGATCGATGGATAATAAAAAGATATTCCAAAGTACAGGGGCTATGCAAGAGCCTATGCAAATGCCATTCTTCTGCATGAAAGGTTGCTCGACAAAGATAAAAGTACTCAGGAGAAAAAATTCTAAAAGGGCTAAAAAATTATCAGCATGGATACCAGCGGCATTTTGGAAGACCACTGGGCCGCTCTCGAATATGCGATCTTTAACAGCTAAGGGAAAACAGGTCCGGATAGGGCACTAAATAAAAAAGGTCTTTTACATCATCTACATCATCGCCTTTCCTGTGTGTGTTGTTTTGGCGCAAAAAAATCTGTTTATTATGTATGATCACCAACTGGCCCAGCCGTTAACTTTTCAAAGCTATATTTGCTATGTATTGTTCGTAGCAGAGGAATAGTGACGCCTTACGCCGCCAATCTTAATGAAGAGATGTATGGGATAAACTGTTCGCTTTATTCGAGAAATTTTGTTTGGAAGCAGGAGACAATTGGAAATTTAAATCAGCATGTTTCTCCAAATATAGAAACCCTATCTACTATCAAGCATACCATCAAAAGTTTAAAGCACACATGGCGATAGCATCCCTACCTAATTATTTTAGTACTGCAAAGAAAACACTCAGGTATTTCTCCTTTCAATCCAAGCAATTTAAACAATAATTACAAAATATTTTTTCGCGTTATATCAATGGTTTTTCTTTATGAAAAAAAACACTAGACAAAGTTTATCGCAATTGTCATGATCTCCTGGTTTTAATATTCTTTTATTATACCATATGGTAAAACCTTCCCCGGAATGCTCCTAAGCCCAAGAGCCCTATGGCCGTCCCCTCCAGCCTAAACCGGCTAATCAGCTAGTGCGGTTCACCAGCTCGTGTGGCCAGATTGGAAGTTGTAAATGCATGAGGCTTTGGCCGCAAAAAAAGCTTGCTTTCTTTTCTTTCTTTCATTTCTACTTAAGAGTTCATATTTGTTTTATATTTACTCTGCTCTCCTTCACCCAGCATGCAACAACAGCGAAAACTAATACGTTGGGAATATTCTTTGGGGTATTTTTTAATGTATATTGAAGATATATTGTATTCATGAATGCATTAAAAATATGCCGGAAATAGTTTCGTGAAATTTTATGCTTGGTATTCGAAATATACTCTCAAAATTAGCCAAATACACGTCACTTAAAGCATGCTTGGAGCACGTTTCAAATGAGTGAAAAATTATCAATGCGGTTTGATCATCTTGACAATATATTAAATGTGTACTTTCGTAAATATGAAATTAATGCATTCGAAGCATTCGTCACTTAGAGCATCGAGCCCGTTTGAAACACGCGAAAAATATGAGTGCGGGTTTAGCATCTTGTCAGTATATTAAATGTGTACTTCGGTAATATGCAATTAATGCATTAGAAGTATATGTCACTTAAGGCATGTTTGGAACACGTTTGAAACATGTGAAAAATATGAATCCGGTTTTAGCATCTTGTCAGTAGATTAAATGTGTACTTTCGTAAATATTAAATAAAATCGTTTATGTATACTTCAATTTTAACAAACGGGCAACGTTTTTAAACATACTTGAACCGCACTTTTAGCTGCCGTAGAACAATCCAGTGCTCGAAATCGCATTTCGGGAAATGTCCTTTGCATGTTGGCAATGTATTGAAAGTGTACTTTTTCAAATGCGACATTAATTCGTCCAAAGCACACTTCAATTCTAACGAATGAGCTGTCCGCGTAAAACGTATTTGCAGCACACCTCAAACTGCCGTTGAAGAGCGAGTGCTCGAAATCGCGTGTCGGGAAATAACATGTTGGCACTGCAGTTAAAGTGTACTTTCATAAATACGAAATTAATTCGTGCGTAGTATACTTCAACTTTAACAAATGGGCAGTCCGCGTAAGCATATGTGCAGCACACTTCAATCTGGCGTGGAACAACCTAGTACTCAAAATCACTTTTGCGGGAACCGTGAAAACTTTCACTTTTTGTCAATTCGTTTATGTTGACTTATAGCAGAAAGGCAATCACCACTTATTTAAATTACGTGTGGACAGCGTGATGGGATTATACCGGCAATGGCGCCATGCGCGCCTCCGGGCCCGAACATGCCAGCGAAAAGGACTCCGACTGGCAAGGCCGACCGGCTCCCATAGACGCTCATGTATTTGTTGGTTGACAGTTCGACTCCTGACTGATGTCTGACGTAAGTTACGACTAACAACTGAATTCTACATAGACCGCAGATTCGAACGCGACCACTCCGACGCTTATGCGACAATTTGGGGCCACACGGTCTTTGCGCAAAAAGTCGGGGAAGATAATGTCTCCCCTCTCGGGGGGTATATATAAGCCAAGCCAAGTATTGGGATTGTCGGAGCAGCTCCTGTTTGATGACGTCACTTCCCGTCGGCATTTCCTGCGTGAGGACATCTTTCCCGTTCAGGTTCCGTCACGTGATCTTACATTGGCATATACTTCTTGATGACAACGTGGTTTCTCTGGCAATTGTCCGTCTCCTGATGCTTATAACCAATTCAGTCATTACTTCTTCTGTTGACAATATTGATCAGTTTTATCCGGTGAATCCGACTAGCATACCTTTTGTAAGCCGAGGCGAAGTGAATACATTCTTCATGTATTAATTCTATATTTTCTATATTTTTAGAGTATTTTTAATGTGGTGTAATGCATTTAGTTCAGTAAAAAGATGACTGACGCCAAAGAGGTTCATTTTTAAAAAACACGACGTTTCGGGACCGGTTCGGTCCCTTCCTCACGGTGTGACTACGGGCGAGGAGCAGCTTGGCTATTTAAGCCCTCGTGTTGAACACCTCCGGGTCAATGGCCCCAAACCATTAATGTAAGACGAAGGAAGTGTCCCCAGGGAGCGACTAACATTCGTCCGTGTCTGTTGTGTGTTGCGTGACTCCAGCAGAAGCCTCCTGAGCTGGTTATAATAGCTTCGGTTTCTGGTACAATAGTGCCGTGAAAGTCAATTCAGTGGTCACATTCCTCGCAGTGTTCGGCCACCGCGCTGCGCTGACGGTTCATTTGTCGGACGTCCACTTTGTGTTGCCTCATTCTTTCGGTGAAGTTTTTCGTCCCCCCCCCCCCCCCCCGAACAAGGCCGGGAAGACTGAGCAGGAAATCTTGTATACAACCCCTTGGGCCCTTTCTTTTGGGAGACTGTCTTTCGGGCGGGGGAGAAGGCGTCCGATGGTGGTAGCCGGTTTGTGCGTTGTTAGCACCCCTTCTTTACCGAGAATTCGAGCCAGCGTCTCGCTCACGCCTTTCACGTATGGTATGCAAACACGTTTCCTATTCTGGCGTGTGCTTGGGGAATGAATAGAGCTTTTTTATTTATTGTTTTTGGCTGACGCGTCGAATGAATGAACTGTGGTTCATTCATTCATAGTTTTCGGCCATTGACCCGGAGGTATTCAACACGAGGGCTTAAATAGCCAAGCTGCGCCTCGCCCGTAGTCACACCGTGAAGAAGAGACCGAGCCGGTCCCGAAACGTCGTGTTTCTCAAAAATTAACCTGGTTGGCGTCAGTCATCTTTCCACTAAATTAATTTTCCCAACCAGACAAACTTCTGTCAAATGTTTTCTTTTGAAAGAATTTGATGTATATTTTTAGTATACTTTTAATGCATTTAATGTGTATTTTCGGTATATTTTTAATGTATAATAAATATACTAAGCGGACAGAAAATGCATTTTTGATGCATTAGTAAGAATATTCAATATAGTATATCTAGCTTACTTAGAAAGCATTCGTATGGCAATTTAACATAAGGACAAAAAATACAAAGTTAATGCCAAATTAATACAATGCATTCGAAATGCGTTTTTAGCACAACCTTTTTTTAGGAAAAGGGCATGAGAGCATATTTACTACCGTCCCACTACAATTTACTACGCCTGAAACAATGCTGGACTGCCCTCCTGGCCCAGCTTAAGTGTGCTTGAATAAATTTTGTCGTAGAAGTGCATAGCGCGTGAGCAAACACAAGTAAAAATGAGCATCCCGGCAGAAACGTTGACGGGTTCCCTCTAGTCAAAATTACCTTGCGCTAATTAAAAAAAAATTTCTTATATTAGCGTAAATGCTACTCTTTAATACGAGACATTGCCGGACTGTTGCGTCGTAGCTAGCTTGATTTGGAGAAAAAAATGTTGCCCAGGAAGTCCCTAAGACCAGTACAAAATTATTCAACCTGTATTATGTGCACCAACTTCGACGGACTGCTGTTTCGGTTGAATGATCGATAAAACATTTCAGAAACTCATATTGGTGCTTGTCGAAGAAAACAACTCCGCTGGTTTCTAAAACGCCCTACTGCTCGAGCAGTGTCAGCACGGACACGACGTAAAGCCGTGATCAAAATAACATTACCGCAAGCGATGCCACCGGAGAAGCGAAATATTGTGCCGAGGTTGGCGCAGCTCCGTTGTTGTCAAACGCCTTACATTACCATGCAGTGATACTGAAGAGGGGTGGGCGAAATGTGGCATTTTCTTTCTTAGCACCATCTAACGTTTAGTCAAGCCAAGGTAATAACCTGATAAATGTATGCTATGAACTGCCATATTCACAGTGCAACCAAGAGGAAGGTTTGCACGATGAGCGTTTCCCAACCAGAAAAAACAATTTCAAAGTGAACCTTCAAGAACAAGAAAGTGGTCGAAAATGCGCGAAATTTTGAGCGGCAGATTTTGCTAAACTGCAGCTCAATCGAGCTGGCGCCCTAGACTACTGCATGTGCTTAGTGATGGCACCTGGTTATGTGAAATAACGAATACGAATTTTAAGAGTTTTCGCGCCTCGAGTAATTTTTGCAGCTGCTTACATGTGGGCCAAAACGCGAAGTCATGATGTTCTGGCTGTACTAGTCGAAATGTAAGGGTTTCATGTCTTGATTCAAAACTCTACCTGTATATTCTCACCTTTGCGTATTGTTTGAGGGTACAAAGAAAAAATGAATGCCGACTAGAGAGAAGAAAGCATTCCTAAAGCTCTGGAGAGACGCAGGCAGCGCCGGTGTCATCAAGATGTTTTTGGTGCTCCCTAAGGCACCTACCACAGAACAGTAAAAAAACAGAGAGTAAGGAAAGCGGATACTGTATGAAAAGTTCTGCCAACCACAACGTAACACTCTGTCCGGCATGCAGGAAAAGTTGTTTCTACAGCTCATTCTGAGAGTAGGACAAGCTTTGTTCGTCGCTGGACTACAATAACTTTAGAAGGCTCGTGTTCACCCGCTACAAAGTAAATTGCTCGTGCATTCAACGCGGATGAGTGAAGGTGTAGCACTAAAACACAAAGAAAATTGCTATGGAGCAAGAGAATTCAATAACACCGCGCAAGACGAATTTACTTTTAACCAGGTAAATTGGATACCAAATTTTTGCCAAACCGCCTTTCACTTACTCTCCCGAAGACATTGCTTGAAAACAGTGAAAAAAATATAACCAGGCATCTAGTGCTCTGGTGTGCACTCAAATAACCAATATTTCATGTTGTATCTTAACTTTGGGACTCCCGTCTCACGCTAGTACCTTGAAAAATTACAGGACGATTACTCCCGCAGGGACTCAACCCATGGCCACAGGTAAAATGCAGTTCGGCTTGCGCTTTGGCGTACTAGTGGCACCAAAATCAAATTAAGACGACTGAGGAAGCACGGCCAAATTTCAGCTTGTGGTAGCATTTCCCCAAGTGTAGATTTAACACGTCGTTCACAGCGACATTGACAGCGTAGGCGCGCACCGCGTCATGCCTCCCTCAAACGAAGATCATTACCTGCGGCACACAAACGCAAAGACCAAAGGCGGTTCAAACAGCGTGACGCGCCACGGGCGCTTCACACAGCTGTACTGAACAGCCGGAGAGGTTATCGAACACGAGAAAGCGTTGGCTACCATCGCCGCAGAACAAAATAAACCTGCGACTGCAAGCGGCTCGAAGCGCATCACGACAAGATCAATCAGAGTACCCTTTGGTCTGCAATAAAATATTAATTTCACACTCAGATGGTGGACTTTCGTCTTTGAGCAATGGTGGTAAGAGCAGCAGCGCCAGCAGCAGAAAAGGGCTTCCCCGTCCTTGCATACAAATCTCCGCATGGCTGCACAAAAGTAAAACAGTTGGAGGAATGCCGTTGCAGTCGATATCCTTCTGAATAGAATAGCTGTAAATTTTACACACACACACACACACACACACACACACACACACACACACACACACACACACACACACACACACACACACACACACACACACACACACACACACACACACACACACACCCACCCACCCACACACACACACACACACACACACACACACACACACACACACACACACCCACCCCCACACACACACACACACACACACACACACCCCCACACACACACGCACGCACGCACGCACGCACGACGCACGCAGCACGCACACACACACACACACACACACACACACACACACGCACACACACACACACACACACACACACACGCACGCACGCACGCACGCACGCACGCGCACGCACGCACGCACGCACGCACACACACACACACACACACACACACACACACACACACACACACACACACACACGCACACACACACACACACACACACACACACACACACACACACACACGCACACGCACGCACGCACGCACACACGCACGCACGCACGCACGCACACACACACACACACACACACGCACACGCACGCACGCACACACACGCACGCCGCACACACCGCGCCACACCACACACACACACACACACACACACACACACACACCACACACACACACACACACACACACACACACACACACACACACATCTTTTCTTAACAAAAGGGACCTAGTACGATTGCTACACAAGCCGTTCAGTAGTATGAATAGAAGCAGCAGTGGTGGTAAACTGATCACATCCGCAGTTGTTCGCGCTCTCATCTTCCATGCGGAGGTAAACAAGATATTAATCTTCTGAAATTACTTTCTTTGTAGACGCTTCTATTTATAGTTTTACTTGCAACGCCTTGGGGGTGAGTAAAAAAATTGTAAGTGTCGTGCGCGTCAGTAGAGGAATCCGGCTTACAGATGTGGTGAGCGCTGTGTGGGTGCTTCATTCCAATATTTTTTGTTCAGCACGCATGGAAGGCAGGTGTTGTATATGCGCAGCAGGTTTTCACCCAACCCCGAGGAATTACGGACTGAGCGCCACATGTTTTTGCGTCTCTCTGTGTTTGCGTGTTTGTGTTTTGGCGGCTCCTATCCTCCTCTTTTTGGTCTTGTTGTCTAGCGCTGTTTGAATTTTCTTGTTACCATGCGACAGATATCTTAAGCGGAAAAACGTCAATGACGGTGACACGTTTGATCGATTTTGAAGTTACTGAAACTTGAAAACTGTTGAATTTGAAAACTGTTTTCAAATTGCTAGTGGACTGTTATTACATGTGAAACGCGGAAAAAAGACAACGTGAGCGTTGAAAGTTAAAGAAAATCTATACTTGGCGGAGAAATAACTGGTCAGCAAAGTTTTCAGTGTGTATGTTTCGCGGCTACGCGCGTTGTGTGCCCACGTGGTTTCGGTTTTGACGTGCTTCTATTAACAAGTTCGGAGCAGGAGAGCAACTCCAAGTGTCCTTCAAAGTGCTCCTCGTATGAAGTTCATTCCACGGCACGCACCTGCCACGAGGAAAACATATGTGCCTATCTAATGTTGCACGAGCCACCACATTAGGAAACGCACTACTCGGCGTCTTTGCTTCTTCAACGAGGACGCTGGGCTGCATAACCAGCGCTACCAGGACTATTGGTGAATCTTAGTACGTCCGCGCATACCGGTCTCATCAGTTGTAACGATGGTTCGGTGGTGACGGTTCTGCACCAGAAACCTTCGCTTGCTACCAACTCTGTCGGCTCCTGGACGCTCGAACTATCCTGCCAGATTTGCGCCTCAGACCTCAAATGCATCGCCCACTGTGTGGGGTTAAGTTCGCAGCAGTGCAGGCAGCTATTCTGTGCCAGAAATTTACTTCGGGAATCGCAAACATCGTAACTGTGGAAAAAGCATAAGCAAACCCGATCAAAACGCACGACAGAATTTTTTGTCGCGCATCTGTCGCGCGACACAATTTTGTGTCGCAAGACAAGCTGTCTTGTCGTGCCTTGTGTCGTGCGACAAGCTTCGTGTCGTGGGTTCTTTCGCGCGACAAAGTTGTTTGTAGTAGGTTCTGCCGCACGACAGACATCTTTCCTGCATTTTGTCGTGCGAAGAAGGTCCCTGTCGCAACATTTGTCGCGCGACAGGTTTCTGTCGCAGGTACTGTCGCGCGACAGTGGGAGTCGTGCCGCGCGACAGAGATTGCGTGCCTCAGCAAAGTTGCCTGTCGTGGGTTCAGTCGCGCGACAGACTTCTAGCGCGCCTCTTTTCACGCGACAAAAGTACCTGTAGTGCGGCCTGTCGCGCGACACAACAGCTTGTCGTGGGATATGCCGCGCGACAGATACCTGTCGTGGGATGAGTCACGCGACAGATACCTGTCGTGGATTGTGCCGCGCGATAGATACCTATCGTGGGATGTGTCATACGACAGATTCCTGGTGAGGGTAATTATTTTACTGCAGAATTCTAGAAATACTGTCGCGCGGTCGTGTGACAGCGATAGGATCAAATTGACCAAAGATGCTTCAAAGCGCGTTCACTGTGGCGAGTCGCGAAGAGGATGCGAGGTGCTCTGGTCTGTTGGTGACGGGCACCGAGCGAAATGAAGTGCTCATTCACATTGGCGAATCGAGTTTTCAACTCGCTTCCCGCGACCTGGCTCTCTCACCGAACGAGAATTGGCTTAGAGGAGAGGCACTGCTCGAGCACTCACCTAATTCCCTTCTGTTCCCACATGACAATGTGACGAAAGTAGTGCATGCTCAAGAGTATAATGCGGCTTTGAAAGCCCAAAAAGCTGTATGCACAAGCGGCGAAGCCAGCGGTGCCTGCGTATCCGCACGCTCTTGCGGTGGCGGCATGTAGCTGCAGCCACGACAGCGCCTGCACACCAGTCGGTGTGCGCAAGTCGAATGGCGCTACTGAAAGTCAGTGTCCTCTTGGCTTCTGTGACATGTTCAAGCCATGTAACATAATGTACCGCTACTACTATATGCGCAGAAAAAACCAAGGACACTTCTATGCGTCGCGGAAAAGAATGTCGTTAATCGTCAATCAGGGAAAATTACTCGCCATAACCATCCGGCTACACAAAGGCAGCATATGTGTACATGCACGCAGTTCTCTGTATAAATGTTCAAAGCAACCCCGATATCATTTTTCCGCGCGTTTCAGTTTTAAGAGCGTCAGCTCTTACTACTTACGTTTGTCAAGGACACGTCTGTCTGCAGGGAAGGTCAAATTAGCCAAGACAGTTACCACACTATATCACATAGCAACAGCGGGCGCGTAGAGCCTCAGTTGTCACAGATACCTTCGATCCGTTTTACATATGCCAGTATAGCGGCTATCGAAGTGGAACCCCGGGGACCCCCATTTGCATCAAATTTGGGGGCCGCCCGTTTGACGCATAACGATCGAAGTGGTGTCATTTGACTTGTCATGTTCCTGAGGATAAAATAAATATTTAGATGAAGCCCAAAATATGTGTGGGATTCGCACCGACGACCTTTTCGCCCCCAAACCGTGCATTCCGGGGACTTCCAGACAGCCATAAGGCCTAATCGTTTGTCGCAGAGAGTTCCGGATGCAGTCAAACAATTCATCTTGTTGTAATGCACACGTTTATAAAATTCGTTAACTGATATATAAGGAGGAAACATACCGGATATAGCGAAGGTGGCTGTAAATCGCAATAGTAGTGCAAAATCTTTGAAGTAGATGACGCTGCTTGTATCTTAGAACGAATGTTTCCGAAACGAAATGCCCTCAGATGTTTGTATTTTGTCTTCTCCACGTTTGCTGAGCACCCCGATCTAGCACCCCGATCTAAACACTTGAAGCTCTCGTAGCTAACGCTCTTAAGTCCAACGCTGATGCAGTGTTGGCGGAGAATTTTTTTTAGCGGCAGTGACGTGGTGCTTATCATAAAATAGCAAAAAAAATACTTTACGATGTCGTTCATTGCCTTCACTGAAAATTTCATGACGGTGACACGAAAATGTCGCTAAATATAGACAGCAGCGTATGCAGCCGAAGGTGAAATGCGGCGGCCGGCGAGTTTGAACCGATTTGATTCTCGGTCGAAATGAGAATAAAGTCTTGGGACTGACATCAACCGCGCGCTTTAAAGAGTTTCGCCTGCTTTGACACAGTCTAGCTCCTGTGCACCCGCGCTCGGTCCTCTAAACTACTCTGGTCCCAGTGTGACTGTGTGCTATGACAATCTGAGCGAAAAGGAGGATGTCTGGGGGTTTTGATGTGCACCACGGCCATACAGTTGAGCGACATGATAACGTACGGGCGCGGCATGCCAGCCTGAATACCGGCCGCCAGCGTCAGAAAAATGCGACAGTAATGTTTGTTCAAGTTCATACTAAGCCGTCGGATGGAGTATCGTTGGCCAATATCGAGTCGTTGGTAGAAGCGATAACAGGAATACAAACAAATGTCTCCCCACGGCGCCTTTAATTGCTGCTGCTCAATCGCGGCTGTCCTGGCCTCAGCTGGCTCCGCTCCTGAAGGTGTCGCGGAAACCGAGCATATCTTTGTTTTACTATGAGACGAGGTTCACAGTAAAACGATGACGAGAGCAGCACCTCAGCGCTAGCCAGTTTCGAAGTGCACTCAGCTGCTGCATCGATGCGAAACCGGCTAGGCTTAGCGACGACTAGGGCAGCCAGGGGGTAGCGCGTAGTTCATTGCCCGGCGCGCCCGCGGGCGGCGTCGTTCCCGAAAGCTCGCCTCGCTCACTCCCGCTGGCTCACTGATTGGCTCAACAGCTTGCGACCTTCACTCGGAAGGCTGGAAAATCGAGAAGCGAGCGACTGGCGCTGCGACTGAGCGATACTTTATGCCCACGCTTGCACTACTGGTGAACAACCTTTAACGCACATATGCTTGGGTTATCGGCTGCTTTGCGGCGAGTCTTAGTTAAGATCGTCCGCGACGCCATCGTCACCGTCCGTGACGCACAGGCTGAGAACTTCAATTCCAGTACGTGCCGAAACAACTCGTATTTTTCGTAACGATACGAGCTCGAAAACACGCCTGCTTCGATGCGCTAGTGGGCTCTTGCTTGTTAAACTACACGCGATCAGGATGCGGCGAGTGCTAGCCACTGTTGCATATTAGCTAAAGTGAGACGCAAGTATCGACGTAGTTTCGTAACGCAGTTGATATCAAAGCACTCCGCTTGTACTGGTCACCGATTAAGCTGTTAAGTTTCATGATCTCCGGTGAGCGTGCCAGTGTCGCGCAAATTAATGCATCGCAGCTACTCTCCATCGTGCCAATTGCGTTCAACTTATCCACGATATTCGGCAGCTTGAGATACGGCGCTTTTCTTCGCTGTTTTTGTCGCAACTTAGTGATTTTATCTGGCATCAAACGAAATTGCATTCTGTCAACACCGTCGTCTGCTCCGTCGTCTGCTAGTGCATCCGGGTCACTTCAGGGGATCACAGGATCGCAGCTTCTACAAACGACATGCCAGAAAAAGTAACTGAAAGCGCTTTAGTATTCTTAAATAATCTAAAAATAATTTAAAATAAATGCAGTGTCTTTGTTGTGAAGATAATATAAGTATTCATGGTTTAAAAAACAAATTTTTTTGTCGGTTGTAATTTTTCACCGACACGAAAGCGCAGCCGTCGGCGCCATTGCAGCGCAACCGACACGTCGTGTTTTGTATTATTTGCCTCTTTGAGGCATTGCTTGAGTACTTGTACGGCGGACACGTGTGAAGAACTCATTCAATAGGAAGGTGAGCAGGAGTGTGTTTTGGAAGCCAACGACCAGGATTTCGGCCTGTCAACATTGGCGAGTTTCAACGGGTAAGCCATGAAGAGTGCTGCGACGTCTTTTCATCTGTTAGGGGAACGAAGACTCCTGCGCCGTTTTACTAAGCCTGGATGAATCGCATGGCCGGTGAGTCCCGCTCTGCGTTTCTTTGCTAATGATCTGTATTCACACGCGCTATTTGTATGCGGCTATATAGGGATGTGAGTGGAGGCAGTCCGCCTGCGGTTGCCGCAGCTATAATGCGGCGCCAAAAAAGCAGGGCCTATATCCTGCATGACAAGTGTTGTTCTCATTGTCTTTATGTGCATTTATTACTCGCGTGCCGTGGTAAATAAAAATGGCACCAGATATCACAACAGAGTTACGCTTTCGCTTGCTAGCGCTTCGACACTCGGTGCAAAAGCATGGATTTGCACTGCGTAGAAGACGATGAGCGAGAAGTGCCGCGCGGCGGAGCGCTCGCGCTAGGCCAGCTGCGATCAGACACCGCACTATTTTGCTCAGGGTTAGTACTCATCGGATTAGTGCTTGTGCCTTAATATGCGTCATACTAAATTTTGAGACAGTGATCGCATGCGAAAGGCTAGTTCATATTCATCGCCTTGTCATTTGTAAACTTGTCTGTGCTTCCCCAGTGGAACAGGATTTGAGGCAGTGTTATGTCAAAGTTAGATCAATCTTGCGTCTCCTGAGCTGTAAACGTTGATGCTTCCTCTCCTTCTGAGCACTGCGAGCTGTCGGATATGCAACTGCACAATTATTTAGGATTTCTACCTTTTTGCTATATCCCTCGCTTTTGTGGCCCGCATTCAAGTCGTTCGCCATTGTCGATGGTTTTTTGTTACTTATTTTCGCTTTGTTATTTATTCTTGGTTGCGTGCCATCAGCTGTGGTGCCGGCGATTCTCCGAGCTCGGAACTCTTCCCAGGCACGGGATCCTACCCACAGACCTCCCTTCGCCGCACTCACGAGTGTTCTTCGGTATTTTTTTGTTTCTCTTGCCTTTACTTGCATTGCCAGTCGACAAATTTGTGCAGCTTTTAATTGTATGCAGATTTGTTAAATGCGCTAGCAATTTTTCTATGATGCCAAGCTGTGCTGTGAGATATCAAGCTTCTTGCTAGTGAAGGCATGCTTTTTTCCATTCTCTCTTCTCATTTAACCAAGGCAGACTGGTTGCAACTTTCAATTTAATACCTAGACATTGGTGCAAGGCACCATGATAGGAATTAATGAAAACCTGCACATCCTATATTCAAATTGGTGTGCGGTATTTCAGCCAGCTCATCTTTCAGTGTGGTTATAACAGTCATTGTGACTCTTCTCAAAGAATGTATATGGGTGCATTACATAAAATCTGTTCATTTGTTTTGTCATGGGCTAGCTCATTGGTTTTTTATTTACTTATATAACGTCTAAGTTTAGTTTTTAAAGCAGTAGACGATTTCCTCTCTTGTCATTCATGACATGGCTACAGCCACTGACAGCTGTTGCTCTGGATGTATTTATTTGCAGTTGCCAGCGGCCAGCATCTATTGGGCCATGTGTGCTTCCTGCCTTCGGCTGTGTCATCCGTCCTGATCCGTTCATGGTAGTTATTCTTTTTCAGTGATGCATATCTTAGCTGCCTATTTAGAAAAATATTTTCAATATAGGCTTGCAGCTAGGTTTAGAAATGCATGAAACTCTACATGCACTTCACAGCAGTACCTCAGCTTATAATTACCGGAACTGTAGACTTGTACAAAATATAGTCGCTGATGTAGCTCTTGACGCAGCTGCTGTTAACATAAACGTGCTTTGACATTGCGCACCTGTTGCCTGGTATGCATATGTGTCCTCGAAAAGGACCTATATGTTCATTTATCCCTTTAAAAACATTGTGCTCTACAATGATGGTTTACCAGTATTTCTGACACAGAGACCAAATTGTCAGTCAGTAATGTAACATTGCACGATGACACCAATCCTTGTATGGTATAGCATCCTTGCAATGCACTGGGCAAGCTGCTGTCAGCACAGATTTATTGCTGGTTTATTGCCATAGCATATGGTTATACTGCACAGTTTGTACCTCTACCTTCTTAAAGCTGTATACTTGAAAAATTTAAAATTAGTTGAAGGAAAATTCAAGGAAATGTAACAGTAACTGTCTCACATTTTGGTGGACACTTGAACCGTGATATAAGGGAGGGATATAGAAGGGAAGTAATGAAGAGCTGATGCCCATGTTAGATGCCCCTCTTTAGTTAAACATACCTCGCAATTAACACATTTGGTGCAAAACAAACATGGGACTTGCACGCTCACAAGCACCCTCATGTCAGTAAAACAAAGTGCCAATGTTGCCGTACTTTAGAGCTTTGCTCCTAAAAGCGCAGCTGACTGCTGCTCAAAGTTGAGAGCAAAAATATGTCTACTTTTCCTCATGTGCAGTCTGCGGTGCTGGTGCCATTTGCAATGGTGATTGACATTGAGTTGCATGATGCTCAGTCTGTTCCTGGAGTTAGTGATTTTGTCTGTCGTGTGAATGTGCTGTTAAAATTAGTGCAGAACAATGGTTCTCTAGTTCATTTTAGGTAACTGTCTCCTGTGCCACATGCTACCACCCTTTTTCCTCAAATTTCCTAATCTCATTTAGCCACCTGATTGCCACCCATTCATGCATTCACCTACTCTTGGAATCCTCCCAGTGTTTTAGTGTGGTATTGCTTATATCTTCTCTGCATTACACATGCACTGCACTTCCTCTTTTTTTGATTTAGTCAAGATATCTCTGTTCCTGTTTCTTGCATAAGCATAAGAGGCTACTCAAGTGCACCATCTGGGCTTGTGATGCAATGTGTAGGGTGCTTCGTTTTTGGGTAAAACCTGGTTTCTTCCTACTGTTGCACCAAAAAAGATTCTTAAAGATCAGGTTCAACACAATTTCTGTGCAAATGTGCCTGTAAAAAAGTGTGGTTTGAAGGTGCACAAAACCGAAGAACTGCTGGAGTGTTGTGGATGTCACATAATTCTTCTGACAGATTTTTTAAACAATTCTGGTTATTTTATTTCTCTTTTAATGTTTATTGTTTGTCGGTTGCTTATAATTTTTGGATAAACTGAAAGCTACATGTACTGACTGGTATTTCATTCCAATAATTATACCCATAATTATGAAGCCGTTTTGGAAGGTAGGTGTGCATGTAGTATGCGTGCTTTGAATTTCAGTTATTGTTTCTGCAATGCGAAATGGAAGACAGGTCTTTGCTGTGCGAGTTTTTTGCAATGGAGTGAAAGTAGCTGGAGCAGCATTTGCTACGGTGTTACCCAGCCAAAATTTCTCCCACAGACCAATGAGCTTCTGAATACCTATGGCTTAAAGCTCGAAGCGCTGGTTGCCCTTTCCGAGGTTTTCTGCATTAACGAGTGCAAGCCCAAGGGCTCAGAGCTAACAAACATTTGAAACCATAGAGCTATACACAGTAGTGCTGGGGCCGTGCAGCAAGTCAGTGTGAATTAGATCGCGATAAACATGGTTTACTGTAGAAAGCTAGTGTGAAAAAATAGTTGCGCTCACAGAAACCGCTGTTTCTTTCTTAGGCGGTCATTGAAACAAAGCAATGCATGTCAAATTTTATATCTCACTGATCCCTCAATTTTTTTCCAGCTAAAGACCAAGAGTTGCATGGAAGTTGTGCAAGCCACCAAGTTGCATGAGAGTTTAGCCAGGGACCTGGAGCAGGCTGGGAAATTAGTGGATGGCCAGTGGTATTCACTCAGTAAGGCAAGCTTTTTCTGTAAGTACAGTTTTTGGCATGGCATTGCTTAGGAACGCATGCACTAATCTGACTACTCTATGCCCGCCCATGCTTCAAGAATAATGAAGTACACGAAAAAAATTGATTGCCAAAAAAAAATTGCCGCTTCTGTTATGTTTTTCCAGGAAAGTATTTGCCATTTAAAGGGCTGTGAAAACTTTAAAAATTATGTGCTTGTTGTGGCTTTTTTTTTCAAATTTCTTCCACGTCTATGTTGGCCTGACATTGTAGCTTGTCTGCATGAGATTGGCTGCTACCTACAGTTTGCTTTTTGTTGCTCCTTTATTGCCTGTCACAATCTTTACTTTGCGTGGCAGTGTCATGCAGTTTGGGAAGTAATCTGATCTTATTTCTGCATTGGCCTGTAGTGCAAGCTTTTGCATGTGGGGCAGGTTTATGGTGTCCTTTTGTTTGCTGTAACTGCAGTTTGGCCATGAGGGTTAGAGGCTTAGTCCTTTTTTTATTTTGATGCAGTGTCATATACTTCTTGCATAAATTAATGAACTAAGCACTATTTTTTGTAATAAATGAACATTCATTTTAGCTGTGGCCATTATAAGTGCACTTGAATCTAAAATGGCTTTCTTTCGGCATTCAGTATTACATCTTAAAACCAGCCGGAAGACACAAAACAGGAGAAGAGATGAGCACAAGATGAGGCTGGTCTAACAACTGAAATTTTATTGAAGGAAAGTGGCAAAAGAAGACCTGCAAAGAGATTCATGCAGGCAAGACCCCAAAGCAGTGAGAGGGCAAGAAATAACCGAAAGGCACTGACGTACTAGTAAACCATCTAAAAAACTAATTCCTTACAGTAAAGGTTCACCGACGGTTTAGCCAGGCACTTGTTTTTAGCCTTACTGATGTAGTAAGCCTCAACTATATCAGGACAGATTTATCACTTCCCTAAACCACTGATGTGCTGCAGAAATCAGGCGTGCAAAGAGAAAGGTCGTTCTCCGATTGCATTCACGAGATTGAACATGCAGTGTCAGGTGAAAATTCGCCTTCCTCTCTATACAGTGAAAGTGCTCTCAGCCAGGCGCACATTCAGATATCTGCTTGTCTGCCCATAGTAGTTTCAGCTACGAGGCAGTGGAATGCAAAAAACTGGTTTACTTTTGCAAGTGGTGAACATTTTTATCTGCCACTGTGCATAGCGGACGATTACCCGTAGTTGTATCAAGCCTAGTTTGAACGAAGAAGCAAAGGGCTCATACCTTACTTTTAGCGGTCAAGACAACAGCAACATCATACTTTGGTGCAACTTTCTTGGGATGGTGCGAAATGGCGTGGAGGTAAGGTATAGAGCCCGTCTTTTTGTGCTGCTCAGCTACGTCAGCATCATGTGAACGGTGTTCCGTTCCCTCGAGAGAGTAAAAACACACACTGACAGGTGCGCAAGATGGGCAAGTGGGAACCCAGGTGCCATTGGCTTGAAAACCTGCTCTGAGAATGCATTCTAAACACTGTGATGGCATGACTTCCATAAAGCAGTCATGATGCATGTGATTGCCAACCTGTCCTTCACCAGCCTCGAGTGGTTCAACTCGTAGCTAAGAGGCTTCCTGATCTTGGGCTTTGGCGCCAACATATGTGGTCGTCCGCAAAGCGCAGGTCTAAGTCAAGAAGCTACAAACGGTTATGCTTAGTGAAATTAAGACCTAAAAGATAGGCTTTGACCACATGCCTAAAGATTTCTAAAACGTCTTGTGCCAACTTATCTGAGCCCTCCTTGTGCAAAAAAATTAGGTAGCTATCAACATAACGAAATGCTACTATGCTGAGGCCTTCCAAACAGGGCTTTGATGCGGTATCGACTCTGGACAGAAGAATGTCGCGGAGGAACAGTGCAACCTGGGAACCTCTGCATATGCCTGATTTCTGATGTAAATACCGCCTTGCCAACTCACAAAAGTGGAGTTCTGTGGAGTTCTAGTTTCTTGTGGACAGCAACCTGGGCAGGTGCTCTGCAGTGAGCATCGACATGGAGGGCCTGCACTATTCATTGTGACATGATAGAGCTCTGTGGTATGTGCAAACGGCATCAGGGTGAACAATGAACATGCTTTTACAGATGATTGCGTGATTTCGGTTGCTGGCTTCTTGGGGCTGTTGTCCTTTTACTGCAAATCCGCATTTGTCAGTTGGCAGGGCGGTATTTGCACGCAGGTCGTACCTTTGCTCAGCAACATTTTTTTGTCTAAAGTCAATAAGGCATTACAGCCCTGTTTGGAAGACCTTGGCATAGTAGCATTTCGTTATTTTCATGACTGTAATTTTTCTGGACATAGAAGGCTCAGATAAGTTGGCACAAGATGTTTTCGGAGTCTTTAAGGCATGCGGTCAAGGCCTGTCTTTTACATCAGAATTGTCTAAGCAGAACCGTTAGCAGTTTCTTGATGCAGACTTGCGCTTTGTGGACGAATATGTTTGTCGGGGCTACAGCTAAAGATCGGGGAAGGCTCTTTTTAGCTACGAGTCGGACCACTCGTTGTTGAGGAAGGATGGTGAAGAGGTGTATTTGTCGCTGGTTAAGGTCAGTAAAGATGGAAACACTTGATGGGTGTGGAATCGTGTGCATGACATCAGCTTTAGATAAGTCATGCCATCACTGCTGAGGACGCATTCTTGTAGCAGGTTTCCAAGCAGCTGGGTTCCCACTTGCCCATCTCAACAACCTGTCGTATGTTTTCACTCGCCCGAGGGTAAGGAGCAGATACTCCGATGATGCTGATACACCTTACCTCCACAGTATTTCACAGTCTCAAGAAAGTCACGGGAAAGCGTAATGCTGCTGTTGTCTTAACAGCGAAGTGCAAGACAGGAGGCCTTTGCGCTGCCATTAAAAAGGCGCGATAAAACTGGGTACTTGTCCACAATGGACAGTGTCACAAAAAAGGTTCACCACTTGCAAAAGTAATGGAGTTTATTGCGTTCCACTGCCTTATGGCTTCAACTAATATGGGCAGACAGGCAGATATTTGAATTTGCACTTGACTGAGCACTTTCACTCTATAGGGGGAAGGCAAATTCTAATCTGGCACTGTATGCTCAATCTTGTGAATGCAAATCTGAGGATGACATGTCTCTTTGCACGCCTAATTTCCACGACACATCAGTGGTTTATGGAAAGGATAAATCTGTCGGTGGATAGTTGAGGCTTACAACATCGGTAAGGCTAAGGACACGTGTGGCTAAGCCATCGGAAAACCTTCACCGTAAGGAATTTGCTTTTTTAGATGCTTCATTAGTATGCCAGTGACCTTTGATTGCACTTCGCCCTTTCACTGCTTTGGGTTATTGTGCGCTTGTATCTCTTCGTGGGTCTCCTTTTGCGGCTTTCCTTCAATGATGCCGCCGCAGTGGCTCAGTGGTTATGGCGCTCGGCTGCTGTCCCAAAAGACGCAGGTTCGATCCTGGCCACACCAGTCAAATTTCAATGGAGGCGAAATTTTAGAGGCCCGTGTACTGTGCGTTGTCAGTGCACGCTAATGAACCCCAGGTGGTGGAAATTTCTGGAGCCCTCCACTACGGCGTCCCTCATAGCACGAGTTGCTTTGGGACGTTAAACCATCACAAATCAAATAATCAAAATCTTCAATTACATTTTTGTTAGTCCCGCCTCTTGAGCTCATGTCTTCTTGTGTGTTCTGGCTGGTTTTAAGGTGAGTCAGTACCAACTCGGCCAGTCATAAGCCTTGTTCAGTATTACAACATTTTGAATAAAGTGAGAAGTTTACTAGGCTATGTTGCCGGGGATCGTGTCCGCAGCAGTTGTGGG
Organism: Amblyomma americanum; assembly: GCA_030143305.2. NCBI lineage: Eukaryota > Metazoa > Arthropoda > Arachnida > Ixodida > Ixodidae > Amblyomma > Amblyomma americanum. The sequence continues at coordinate 36,513 of JARKHS020021148.1, forward strand.
CAACTCAGAAGAGATAGCATCATACGATTGGTTGTGTAATTGGCAGAGGATGATGCCAGGATGCTGCTTGAAAAGAAAATTTCATAATCGGATAATTATTTACAGCCAAAAATGTCCAAAAAGTGGCTGGGCCAGAGAAAAAGTGCCGCGAAATTTGAAAACGCTGAAAGTAGGTGAAGCTACAGCGTAGTGCCAAGTTTTAAAAATTGGAATTATGGACAAAGCCAAAGCTTGGCGCCAAGTTTGAAAACTCGAAATGAGCAATCACGTGACCAGTGATAAGTGTCCTATACTTAACCAGGAGATAGGAAATAGAATGATAAATTAGAGGCAATTAGGTCATTATTGAGAAGCGAAAGGCAATGAACGCGTGATTAGACTGGGCGGGTATTCAGTAAGTGGGCAGGAACGATCCGTGAAGGGAAATTTGAAAACTCGAAATCGTTGCTGGAATGAAATGAGGGTAAAATAAGAGTTAATTGATAACCAATCAAGTCAACGAGAAAACAACCATGGCGCCAAATTTGAAAGGCGACCAGTGTCGAGGAAGCATCAACGCTTTCACATTTTTTTTGCGCTGGTAGCAGCGGTGATCTCTATTTTTTGTTTTTTTCAGCCAAGACAAAAACCATTTTTCTTGGCTCATGGGTGATGTATCTAGGAACCTGCGGCCAGGACAACGCTGGACAGCATGCATCAGCAAGCTCGAAAAAAAGCACGAAACAGTAAATAAATATTGATCATTTTCATTTCAATTCTAGTGGTTTTGTGCACGAATTACTCTGGAATGCACAAAGCTTGTGTTAATTGACAGGCGACCATTAACAAGCTGTGCATTTTTGTGCATAGCCTACTCCAGAACACAAATCCTGTGTTAATTGACAGGTGACAGTAACGACTGTTACACAGTGTACGAGCACTACACAAGACACACTACAGAAGACAAGGCAAACTACAGAAGACAAGACAGACTACGGAAGACAAGACAGACTACAGAAGAGAGGACAAACTACAGAAGACAGACTATAAAAGACAAGACAGACTATAAAAGACAAGACAGACTACAGAAGACAGGACTACAAAAGACAAGACAGACTACAGAAGACATGCCCAAAATACGACAAGACTACAGACTACAGAAATTTTCTGTCTTAGAATCCTGTAGTGCGTTTTGACTGGGAATGGAAGGTATAGAAGTCCAGCCAGCGCCAATTTTCACTCCGGCTATATCTAGGCTTCACCGCTCGGCCCGAGCAATCACGGAGTCCATGTATCCGTCGGTCTGCGTAACTTTTCGATTATTTGGTCAGTTTCTCAATTTCCAATGCAAGCTTGTCACCAATAAGTGCATCTTTTGCCGCCGGGAACGCGACAACAAAGCCACGAAATGGCGAACTATAGGCCTCTGCTATCGAAAATATTTTATATTCTTGTCCTTATTCGCCGTCTAATGTCTGTGGTGAAGTAAACGACGGCAGTTTGAGAAAGCAGAGGGTGAACTCAGTAGGACCGTTCTGCAAAAATTTTGGTTCAACCGGAGCGCATTTCGTTTAGCCCGACTTCATTAGCGTCGATAAAGCTCGTGAGGCGAGTTTAACGCGGCTTCGTGCCAGAAGAACAGTGCGATACGCCCGCGGGACGGTTTTGTGTAACTAAGCGGCATCTTATGCATGTTTCTGCTACGTTCAGCATGACGTTTTCTACCGGAGCGAACCCCATTGGATGGCGGTGCCATGACAGTGGAAGAAATAAATGAAAAATATATCTTTAGAAAACACGGCCGCCGTTAAACGATCATTCAAAACATGTGTTTGTTGCAATGCGCACTAGAATGTATGTTGATGTGTTCACCGAAAAACAATAATATGACTTCATTTCTATTATGGGGATTGGTACTACGAAGCGTTGTGCAAAACGCGTGTTTTCTTATCAACAAATATACAATATCTGGGAACAAGAACAAGGAATTAGCTGGCAAATTTTCATTTCCTTCCTTGTCATGCCAGCGCGCGCATTAGAGCTTACGCGTAATTTACCATGACTCGTACGCTTCTTTCTTCCAAAAATCACCGATTATATGCAGCTAATTTTAGGAGTGTTGTCCCCCTCAAAGATGCGAAGAAAGAACTGTGCGAACTAGACACGGACAGCGAAGCGGCAAACAAGCACACAAACAGTTCTTCACCGTCCCTGTCCTTTTCGCGAAGCACTTTCTTCGCATCAATAATGAACTAATTACACCGACAAGTTCTGCTACCCCATCAAGACCAGTCATCACTTTGCATGTTGGATTTTCTCTCCCGCTTGCAACGTTGCCTTGGACACTTGCCAAGTGTAATCCCACCGATGAGGAAACTGGTCGTCTACCTCTATACACCCCATATATTTCTTCTTTCTTCGTTGCGGCGCATATGGTTTTCCTCGTGTGCCCAGCTCATTGTTTCAAGAACGAACGTCGTGCACGGCTGTGCTCGCTCTGCGCGCCTCGTCTCTGTGGTAAGTGGATATTTTAAGCATCTCCCCCTGCTGGCCGTTATTACATGAGGCGACATGCCTAATGTCACTGCCATTGTTAAGCAAGTAGAGACATTACACAGCCTAATGGCACTAGCTGAGAGAAATATTTCGTGGTTAGAGGGAATGCGACAGCGAAGAACACCTGAATGAAAACTGCTTATGCAGAGAATGGTTTGGTTTATGGGGTTTAGTGTCCCAAAGCAACTCAAGGTGTGATGGATGCCGTAGTGGATTGCTCCGGATAATGTCGACCACCTGAGTTTTTTAAGGTGCGCTGATATCGCAGAGGAACCAAATCTCTAGCATTTCGCCCCCATCGAAATGCGACCACCGCGGCAGGGATCGGGCCCTCCCCTTTCGTGTAAACAGCCGTGCACCATAACCACTGACCCATAAGGGCGGGTGTAAGCACAGCTTCATCTCACCGTTAATTGCTAGCGCAAGTGCACTATTCCGGGTGGAAGTCACTAATGAGATCTTGAGACGTTTGTGGTTTTCTGCGAAGTAAAATAAATAAGCAAAAATAAATGAAATAAATGTTTGCGACAGGGATTCAAGCCCGCGGCCGCGCGAACAGATCAGCTTCATTGGCAACTGCGCAAGAGCGCTAGGCTATCGCAGCAATCAGACACGCCTCGTGTTAAACTACTACACTGTTTCGCGCTCGCAACTGCAAATCGTCTTCATCAACTAATACTACTACCGGTAGTGACAGAGAGATGTGCACTGCATGCAGTGCCGTGTAGATGCTTTTAGCGGTAACATGGCACTAGAGCAATATGCGTTGGCGTTTAGAAAATTCCTGCACAAACGCGGCATTGGAGCATAGGCCACCGTAGCACATTGGGTAAATTGGCATTGACTATTGAAAGACTGAATACGCGCACGCCTGGGTCCTTGGGTTAGTGGACACTTCATTCGGGTTTTCAGGTAGATGCGGTGTTTTCCACCTGCAAAATATTTGGCCGAGGTACGTCCTAATTCTGCCGAAGCCTAACGCAGAGCGAGAGCTATGTTATTTTTGTTTTTCTTGTGTTTAGATTCTTTATATCTCATTGTTTTTATTTGTTGTGTGCTTCTTTTATTTATTTTATAATTGCAATTGCTTTTACTTTATTAATTTTATTTTGATCTGCCGCTGCCTCTCAAGGTCTCTTTTTCGTACCGACATGACCTTGAAGAGCGGGTGAAGTAGAACTCTCGCTCTAAAACTCCACTTTCTGGAAATATTTTGTGCTTAGCAATGCTAAACCACCAGCCATTTCTCACTCCTAGTTGCACTCATAAAACTTCAAAGTATATTTTTGCGTGACGGCAGGCCGATGAAGACGGAATATGAATGATGGTGATGGAAAATTTCATGGCGGTGTGCTTAGCGCGAGTGCTGCGTGCCGCGCCACTGCCACTGTGTCGTCTTTTAGTCCGTGATACTGCCCGTGGCCTACGGGCGATCGTGGCGATGGCTCAAACTAGAAGAATGGCACTGACGATGCAGCGTAGAACGTGATGATGGATGTGAAAGGAGGGATGAACGCAGAAGAGAAGAAAAGGTAGGCCTTGACAGCCACTATGAAAGAGACAAGGAGATCATCCGATAAGCGCTCGTCCACAAAGCTGGCGGCACACAGGTCACCTTGAGCCTACAGCCGAGGACCATGGATGCACCAAACGGCATGGACAGGGGGGCTGTGTGCTCACGTGTCACGGATCGGTCGGGTCGCTTAGGGCCTATCCAGTAGGATCAGTTCGTCGTGTCTTGGCTCGGGCGGGGGATGGGGCTGGGGCGAACGGTGAGGTCGGTTCTAATCAGGCGGGCTGGGGCGCAACCGGGTGGTGCAGAACATGAACACAAGGCTGACGACCGAGGCAGACACAGCTCGAAGACCAGCATGGCAATGATTACCCCGCACCTCACACCATATGCTAGGTGACGGCGAGCGGACGAAGAGGAGACTAGATAAAGGATGGTGATGGCATGATGTTAATTGCGGTGGGCCTAGCGCGAGCGCTCGGTAGCGTGCTACTGCCCACTTTGTCGTCTTCTAGTACGTGCCAGTGTGATCCCTTTAACCTGACATATATATGCCTCAAAAAGGGGCGCAGCCTCTGTTTCGCAGCCTTCGCATTTGCTTGACGTGAACGAGGACAACGTGGAGCTTTATAGCTCCGTGGGGACCTCGTGGAGCACAGCATGCAATTTCATTTTTATGTACAACACATCACATTCTTCACCCAATCCTTCGTTTTTAGTCACCCTGACTCTCTGTCCTTAAATGTGTTTTCGTTTTACTCTAAGTAGACGCAAACAAAACCGAAACTTTTTAGAAGTTTAAAATTCTTCTCTGAGTAGCTGCGACACACATTCATCACTAACGCGGCACTAATCTGACACAACAGACTCCAAGCCTCATTGAACTGATATATTCGAAAGATATTGATTCATGTTGCTCAGGAATGTGCGCATGATACATCATGCTGCAAACAAAAATCGTGAAATTGATGTTACCCAGGAGCGTCTCCAAAATAGCGGGCGAATCGCAATGCAGGCACACAACAGACGAGACGTCGCAGCGATGGCGTAGAGGTGGAGAATCCGCCTCCCGTGCAAGAGGACAAGGGTTCAAATCCCGGTGCCGCGAAATTCCCCGTCGGGTTTGAAAAATAAAAGCTCCGCGTGCTGATGGCATTGCACGACCAGACCTGGAGTGCGGCCTGATTTCCGTCACCAGAATTGCCAGCGCACTCCCTCACTAGAGCATTATTTGGCCAAAATGGTGTAGTACTTGGCCACAGTCTTCTATGAACAAGCCAATTAACCCTCGTTCCTCAGTCACTAGCGGATATGAAACAGCTTTCCAAGGCCGCGGTCAGACCTGTGACGCAACGGAGCGTGCTAAGAATCTCTGCTTCGGACAGGCTGTGATTGGAAGCTGAACCTAGCAACGTTTAATGCTACAACCTTATCCAGTCCGTCTAGGCTAGCAGTGCTGTTCGAGAAACTAGCTGGTATTAAATGCGATTTAATAGGAATTTGTGAGGTTTGGAGGACAGATTAGGTGTATACAGTATTAAGGGGTGGGCACGAACGCCGCGTGGATTATTGGACAGAAGAGAAGTAGGTGTCGATTCCTCATTAATAAGGATATAGCTGGCAACATAGAGGAATTGTGGAGTATTCACGAGAGGCTGGCAGCTATTGTAATGAGGAATAATAAGAGGTACAAGCCGAAAGTGGTGCATGCCTACTTGCCTACATCCAGCCATGATAACGAGATCGTTAAAAGCTTCTAAGTAGACGTGGAATTGGCATTTAAGAAACCAAAAACACAGTACATTTCAATTCGAAAGTGGGCATGAAGCAGGCTAGAGAGCAGGCGGTGCGCGACCTATGCAAAGGCTGTGGGAATAGCAGGGGGCAGTTATTAGTTGGGTTTGCAACTATAAAGAGTTTACGTATATTATACATACATTATATCGCAAACAAGAGGAGAGGAAGTGTACGTCTGAAGAGCCCCCATAGTGAGACAAAACATGAAATAGACTTCAAACTATGCGCACACCCTAGCATCGTTCAGGATGTGGAAGTCCTTGGAAAGTTCGTTGTAGCGATCGCTGCTCACACTTGAAGAGGCAAAGGAAGAAACTAGTGAACTGTAAGTCCATTAATGAGTTAGCGGTAAAAGGGAAGGTAGAGGAATTCAGGTTATCACTACGGAACAGGTATTTGGCTTTAAGCGAGGAAGACGATCTTAAAGTTCAATACACTTAACGATAACCCCACAGCTATCATTACAGAGTACGGAGTTGAAGTAGGTGGTAGAATAATTAGACAGGATACCGGCAAGCTATCTAAGAAGACAACAGATCTGACGAGGAAACTCAAAAAACATGAAAGTGTTTAACCCTGCAGACAGAGTAGAAGTGTCAGAGCTATTAAAGTTCAAAAGTAAGCGCAAGGTAGCCGACACAAGGTAACCTAATGTGGAGACAATAGCATTCTCTTAAGAACGGAGGCCACCTAAAGGCGGTGTAGTGAACGTTGCATTCTGGGTCCCAAGCAAGTGTTCTTCCAGAGTAACTCTTATACAGATATAGATCAAGTGTTCTTAATTTTATTTGAAGTTTTTCGTAGTAATGCTGCTAGAATAATATGGGAGATGGCTTTGTCCTGTAGTGGATGTTCTAAGGCAGCGAAATGTCCAGCGGCGCTATTGCTCTTGGACGATAACTGGAACGCAACCAATGCGAGAGACAAAAATGCCTCAAGTTAGTTGCGCATCGAATTTCACTGTAAAAGTTTAATATCAAAGCTGCTTTATTTACTCAATGCACTTCAACAAATCGAAACAATAGTTTACATAATTTTACTGCATCGTAAAGGCCGGAGACGTACTTAAACAAGACAATCTTGCACGCAACTACACATTGCTTTGCAGTAGCAGATGGCGACTGCTGCAACCGTCGATCGCCGACGGCAAACACAAGGCAGCTAGCTTGTTCGCACAGCACGGCGTTTTATATTTTTCTTGAGGGTGAAAGTGACCGGAAAGGAAAATTTGTGACATGCACTCACCCGCTGCACAATGCGCGCACCGTGCCGTGCTGAACGAAGACGCCGTGACGGCTTGCCGTCTGCAACTTCGCTGAACGTTAGCTGCTATTGTGATCGAACGGTTGTGCAGACTATAATTTACGTTTTTCATTCCTTTTATACACGCATGGCAAGAACCGCGAGATGCCGCTCTTGTCTTTTTTTCTTTTTCTGAAGCAACTAAATTAAAGAGATCAGCAAAAAAAAAAGTCTTGCAGTGTTTCTCTTCTTATATGCGGTGGGAGACTTAGCAGACGAAGTTTTCATAGGTTCGCCATGGAATAAAAGCGCGCGCATGCCCACACTGAAGCCTGAAAACTAACTTTCAAGCTAACTCGCCAGGTCAATGCAGAGCAACACCACCACAGCTAACAAGAACCGTAAGGGCCGCCAAAATACCACCTCTGGCGTGTTAAACGCGTCGGTGTAGTAGCGCGTCCTTGACGACTGTCATCCGTGTTGCTGATGATGATAAATATTTATCACCACCAAGGCGCAAGGTTTTTCTTTTTCTGAAGGTGGGGTCAACGACCGATTTCCCAAGCATTTCATTCTAAAGAAGCCGAACACCAGGCAGGGGAAACCTTGTACGTATGTATCACCGGTGGGTACCCGGGCGGCACTGATGATCGAAGCCCGCGCCTCCCGCTTGCGAGGCGGGTGCTCAAACGACCAGGCCACCGCTGTTGTTTCACGCTGCCAGGCATTACACAACATCATGATGCAGGACGCTTCAACAGGTAAATCAGAGCTGTAGAAGAGGAAATGCACGTTTTTGCGCAGTTAACGCATGCATTTTGCAGTATATTATGGTTTTTGTTGCATCATTCAACGTACGTAGACGGGATTACACAGTGATAGCGGCGCCATCCAGTTTTAATGAGGAGAGCAATATCTACAACAAACCGATGCTCATTAGACCCAGGAGCTACCGAATCGTCCGACGCAATAAAAAGCAGGCCAGGTTTACCGTCCGTCTATTTTCTTTTAAGCAACAGAAGACGAAGCCAAAGCCCTGTACTCAGTTTATAGCCAGTTCACGTGCCGAAAAACGCAGTAACACCCCCGAGTAGACTTAGAAGCGAGAGGCTCTCCTCCAGAGCGCGCCGCCATGTTGGCCGTCCTTAAGCATAGCGTACGCTATATGTATGGCGTCACCGTCCAGTTTCTTCGACCCTTTTCGCTGCATACGAACCACTGCATCCCCTTCCGGCGTTTCAACCAATCAGGTCTGGCTGCTGCGGCAAATTATAACGCTTTTTATTATGACACACACTTGCAATACGGACCCATAATCTCTTCGCGCTTGACACGCGTGATCTTCGCGATTTTCGTCCCTGCATCTCTTGCGAGCAAAGGTGTTCCGTTCAGGCGGCGTGATTCGTGATCTTCGTCCAAAATTCTCCTATAATGGAAAGACCGGACCACTATGGAGGATGCGAATTGTCCAGTCATTGCAGCTGTTCTTCCCTATACTAACTTGCGAAGGATTTTGTAAAGTGAACTCGGTACCTTTTCTATTCTTCATCTCATTTTTCTAAAGAGACAGGAAGGTATTTGCAAAAAAAAAAAATACGAGAATGGTAACCCGGCAAATAGGACTGCTACAGAGGATTCCTCGAGTTTCTAAATACTGATTTTCTTTACTGACCACAGAACGAACGTTTGCATTCTTCTGACGCGTGTGTCAAAGCACGTCATCATCAGCAGCCTGAGATGTGTATAAGAATTTTGCTATCACTCCTCGCGTGCTTGCCAGATGTGCTTAACTCAAGCCGAACAATATTGCTCCGCTCAGGACTCATTGTTTACGCATATTTTTCTTGATGTATTTATTACACATTATTTGGATTTCATACTCATTTCGTACTCCAAGCGGGAGCCACACTTTCCAGGGCCTAAGCTCAAAACTGGGACATCTGGTTCAGCTAGGCCACTATTTTCGCCGTCTGAAGAGATGTGTCAGAACATGTACCCTTGCTCTAGTCAACTGCAGGGTGTGAAATAAAATATAGGAGTACTATATTGAATGCGAAGAATCGCTGTGAAATAGGAGATGGAAGACGAGCAATCAACGACGCTGCAAACTCCGAAAATCGTTTCTAATTCCTGTAGCTAATGAAACAAGCAAAAATCTAAGAAAGTTTTCATGGTTGGCGGGTCGAGACTCACACGTTGTTCCGTGAAATCGGTTTTTAGGGTAGTCATACTGTGAGTTAGAAAATTTCTTTCTGGCGGTCGTGAACTAAAACGTGTTATGTTTGATGTTAGTTGCGAGGTTAAAGCTGTACTTAGGCCGAAGTTTCAGCGGAGCTACAGCCACAGTTATTCCATTCCACCGCGCAGTGATTTCATATCTTCGAAAAATTCACCTACGTCCGCATGCGCTGAGTGTGGAAAAATAGTGAAAATTGTTTATTCCCTTTCTTCAAACATAGCAGCAGAGAGCAAAACGTTGTCATTTGCTTTTTTACCAGTATTTCTGCGAAATTTCAGTTTCAACTTAGGTTTATTATATTGTGTTAGGGACAGAAGTTTGCCTCAGAGAAAAGAGGCAATGCTTTACAAGCTGTAGACGATCACAGCGACTTTTAATGGTGACATCATTAGCTACATTAGAACAAAAAAGATATGAATACACCTTATGCACAATTCATAATATAATGAAGAACAGTGTTATCTTCGAAAAACTTACCACAAGCACAATATAAACGTGCACTATAACACAAAATGCAAGTAAATTATAAAATTTAAAAGCATTGACTCAACGCATCATTTGAATACTTTGTACGCAGGACAACTTCACAAAGCAAAACAAGGTCCACTAAAATTTCTTTTTCAAATTCTGCATCGTCACTACAAACGGATACCACCCCGTACATTTCATATTTGCAATCAAGGAAAAAATGGCATCAACGCGATCATATGCTAATGAGTATTTTTTTTCTAACGGCACATCCAGGTACTCATTTTTTCTCGCGTAATCAGAGAATGGAATGAACTTAGCTCGTCATTAACAACGACAAATTAATTATCTAGTTTCGTCTCACAGCTAGAGCTAATCAGAAAAGATTATAAGGTGTTCTAATGTTGGTTCTTGATTCTCATTTAAGTAACACTGACAATAAGTAGAATTGAAACGGATTTGCTTGTTCATTAAATTTTCTCGTTTTGCTTTTCTTCGTGACGTTCACCACTGTTGTTCATTATATTCTACGTTGTTTTCTATTGCATTTTTACATTACCTTATCACTTGTATTTGATGAATTGTGTCGTTTCTCCGTTATTTGTGTCACTCACACGTGTACTTGTACGCGCACAAGAAATCATTTTTCTTGGCCGTCTTCTAGGCACTCAGCTGAGAGTGGCAGTATTGTAAAGCAATAATAATAATAATTGCATTACCGTACATATATCTACTATGACGTTTCGAAAAATTCAGAAGTGTATTATATAAAAGTGGAAAAAGAGACGCAAAGCACCAAAATTTCACGAAATTCTCGCAACCTGTGCTACATTCTGGTCAGTGCAATTGACTACAGAGAATTGAATGGAATGTTCTTCGGTCGTTAGCCCTGTTTATTGTTATTTAAGACCGCGAGCTTAGCAAAAAAAATAAATAAAAACTTTTCAAGGTACCTTGATTGCATTGAGATTCTGCCACACCAGAAAATGTTCAGTGGAAGCGGAGCTCCGGACATCTGATAATGGTCATAAATATGTACAACATGCTTAACGCAGTGCTGAACATGATGCTGCGTGAGGGCGCGGTAAAATCAGCGCAATTTTACTGTGCTCGTAAATTTACAAGCTTACAGTCTCGGAGAAAACAAGTACTCGGAGAAATGGCGCAATGCAGCGGGTAATGATTTATTTGTCCGTGCGAGCGCCTGTTAGAACAAAGTGAGAATTTAATTACAGGCCGCCAAATTTATGTCCAGCCAGACACGATACGCAGCTTCCCAAGGCTCTCACAAAACATCATATTCTGCGCACAGAGAATTGTGAAAACTTTCGTTCATGCCGGCGAGGAACCATGTGCCGAATGTGCGCAGGGTGAGGATGCGTACTAAATGACTCAAGACGCCGTTTTGAAGCGTTTAATTTCTGTCATGAGGGTTCCAGCAGTCGGCCATGGAAGTGCAATAGAGAAATAGCTTTTTCTTTGCAATTTAATGTCAGCAGGATTGAAACACTGCAAGCGGCATACGCGAACAACCTATGCTCTATTTAAGTAAATAATAGCGGTCTACTGTCTGACACCACCGATATACCAGGTGTTTCACCTAAGATGTCACAAAATGTTACACACCTTTCAATTATTAAAGAGCCTAACAGTAAAAAGTAAAAATCAAATATTCAGTATTATTTAACCAGCCTGCTAGTTAGCACATCTTAGCTGTATTCTGAGTCACTACACCATGGCAGTGCTTTGCCAAAACAAAAGACTCTTCTATCTCAAGAACCTATTAAAAAATATATGTAAGTCTTAGGTGAAACGCCGTGTATAGGGCTCGTGATGGAGGCATGGAGGCGATGCATTGTACCAGAGTTCATAAGAAAAGTGAAAGTCTATCTCCGCAGTATATTAAAAGAGATTGTAGCGAAACGGTTTCTCGATGTGTTTGCTAGAGCAAACTGAGTTTTGCGATGAAGGGTCATCCTTCTTAACTTCAGGGAACAAATTTTCGCGCTAATGGTATTTTTGATATGTAGCCGATGCAAAGTAAACCCAGTGCCCCCCTTTTATTTGCCATGATTGACTGATTAGCCCAACAACGCACGCTCTTAAACCCAGAGAAGAAGCCCAAGATTGTTTGAGCATTTAGACACATGTTTTGCAGCTACGGCTACGTCAGTTTACAGAGAAAGTGTTTTCTGGCGTTTGCACATTGAGTGAAGTCCTTAAAAACTAATTCTTATTTCTGAAAGTTGTGGTCGGTGTTATGAATTACGCGTGTTTAAAGTTGACGGCTACTGTGGAGAACATAGTAACTCCTCGTAGCAACATTCAGTACATTTTTTTTTCGGATTGAACAATGTTTTTTTTTGGGGGGGCGGGGGGGGCTGTCTTTTATGCATGCATCATATCCGGGGTATCTTATTTTTGCAATCATAGGAATTATCACAGAGGAATTCATGTAGTGTTGATATACCTCCAGCAGCTCAGACCCTTTACAGTGGCTCAGAGTTTTGGCGTTAGGCTGGGGAGCTGAAGATCACGTGAAAGAACACCATACCCCGCGGCCCTGTTGCCCTGTCCGTATTGTGAAAAAAACGTTTGGTATGTAGCTATGTGGAGACAACGCCAGGCGGTAGAAATTAATTAGTGGCTCTGCATAAAGGAAGTTCTCATTTTTCATTTTCTCAATGGCTTTCGTTGGTTTAAGCAATCAAGAGAGTGAAAGAAACAGGGAAAGTTTTGCTTAAAGTATGGTTTGGTTTATGGGGGTTTAACTTCCCAAAGCGACTCAGGCTATGAGAGACGCCGTAGTGAAGGGCTCCGGGAATTTCGACCACCAGTGGTTCTTTAACGTGCACTGACATCGCGCAGGCCTCTAGAATTTCGCCTTCATAGAAATTCCGCCGCCGCGGCCGGGATCAAACCCGCGTCTTTCGGGCCAGCAGCCGAGCGCCATAACCACTCAGCCACCGCGGCGGCTGCTTTTGGTTAAAGTAGAGATCATTTAGCTGGCATTGGCGGAGCGCTCACATTCTGCTCTGCGTTGAGGAGGAATTTTTGAAAACAAGGAAACTTAAGGGCGTTAAATTAGGGTGAATATACACCAATTAATATTCGTTTTACGGGGTTTAACGTCCCAAAGCAACTAAGGCTATGTGGGACGCTGAAGTAGAGGGCTCCGGATTATTTCGACCTCCTGAGGTTCTTTAACGTGCAGTGATATCGCATAGCACACGGGCCTCTAATATTTTGCCTCCATCGTAATGCGACCACCGCGGACGGGATTGCACCCGCGTCTTTCCGGCCTGCAGCCGAGCACCATAACCACATAGTCACCGCGGCGGCCGCATCAGTTAAGAGTCCACAGCAGCTTTAAACCAAGCGACTCACATTGCACGGTAAGCAGCTCTGGTAACACAGAATTACAATGCTAGGAAGCGACTTGTGGGGCCACGATTACCCATGGAACTTCAGTGAGGCGTCACAAGAAAAATACACCAGCCATCACTCGGAAGTGGCCTCAGTACCGAAAATTGTTTCCTCGGCCAGGGTGTCCGGTATGTAAACACGAGGACATTGAGGCCGACATTCATCACTTACTGTGGGACTGACCAGCTCTCAAGCCTACAAGGATCCGGCACCTGATGGTCGCAGGTCTTTCAACAAGCAACCCTGCTTCATACATTGCCTGGACGCAGGGACCGTACCATCGTTCTTTACTAGACTTCATCAAATTGGCTAACCTTTTTCTATTCATTTAGATCATTCATCACACCTTCACCCGTCATTGATGCCCTGGGGCAATAAATTTCGCTTTAAAAAAATGCACATATCTTCGTAAATGCTATAGTGAAAAGCTACTGAAAAGATACTGCACTGAGAAGGCGTATACTGAAAAGAAACCCTTTTTTTACCTTTAATTATTCCCGTGCGTAAGTGGAAAGTATGCCTGACACTTCGGACGTCGGTTGAGATAAATCGCGCTATAATAATATTGTAACCGCATAAATCATAACCGAAGACGCTCATCGAGCAAGAACGTATATTTCACAAAAAACCGATATAAATTCTCATAACCCTAAATTCACGTGGTTCGGGGCACTTTATACCAAGTACTGCTCCTTACCCACTCTCAGTAGCGCAGCGGTAATTTCCGCGAAAAGATGTCCTCAGAGAGAGGCATCAATCTCTCGAAGATCAAAATAATATCCGCATCGGAATTGAAATATTAATGAAGAGTTTAGTACTTATCCTTCTCCAAGCCTTATTTTTTTCGATCCCCAGTGCCGCCGGGTACCCACGGGTGATACAATGGGTACAAGCTTTTCCCTGGCCTGGTACTCGGCTAATCAGGGGTGAAATGCTTTGAAAATGAGTCTCTGACCTCACCTTTAGTACTCCAAAATAGCTTGTGCCATGGCGCTCTTTTGCCATGGATGCCCTTGCGCCATAAAAATACGTAATAATCATCATCCAAGCCGTATTTTAAAGCGATAGCGTTAAAGGCGCCGTTACCTAGAAAACCTGGCGTCACCGTTGTCGGCCAGATGAGCGAATACTCTTGAGCATGAGTGCTAGGTAGTGCCCAGAGACCAACCAAGGAGGCAGGTGGTCAGCCAAGGTCAAGGGATCTTGCGGCGTCATCACAAGCTGCCCACCGGATTGTCAGAAATCTTGCCATCGTGGCATATGGCAGTTAATGATTGGTCTCTCGGAAAAAGCATCCTGGGCCCTACCGCTTGGAGCACCAGCCATACGAGGGCAGAGGCGCATTGCAGGAGCGGTATGAGGACTACCTGGCATATGTGAATGTAAAGCAGAGAATGTGCTTGTGCATATATGGCAATTATCCTATTACGCTATCACGTCATACCCTTAAGCTGGAACTCGTCTGCCTCCTCCGATTTTTTTAACGTGCACTCTCTCATGTACCTCGAAGACATTGTCCGGATACTTCGATCATTACTTCCCGAATAAATTCTGAGCTCTGTTAGTACCGAGGACGCCCCCATTCGCTTTGACCAGAATCACCAATCAGTTTGTTTTAGAAGAGATGATCAAAGTTAGCAAAAGAAGGAAGGCGACTGACCGATTGATTGATTGAATGATTGATACTTGCTTGACACTGAACAATGAGCACTGCGCTGTTCCCATGGTTCTTATTACGATTGCTTTTCAGGAAGCTCGAAAAGCTACCAACATGAAGAGAGTGGTAGTGGTCGCCATTATTTTAAAAGCGCTTCTTTGCGCCGCTTACGAAGTCCAACGGCCCACAGACCTTGGGCTCGTGGGCGGGCGAAATATTGAGATCCTGGGTACCACCATCGAGGAGTACCGTGGCATTCCTTTCGCGGAGCCGCCTATCGGAGAACTTCGGTTTAAGCCTCCGGTGCCTGCCAAGGTAAGGACATTGTTTAGTATTACGGTTATGTCCTGCTTACAGCTGCTTAAGTCGGCTATTTGTTTCATGCAATACTTTGTAGGGAGGGAGACCTTGAGAGAGCACACCTGGTATTTACTAGAGTACACCTGGTATTTGCTCCCTAACTCAGGTTTTGTTCACTGTGGGGAAACCCTCGGTTTCCGCAAGCGTAGTTTCCAAAAGCCCCATCTCCATTCACCTTACCACTCGTGTAATTGACTCGGCGATGAAAAAAACAATAAAAAAGAGGGGGTATAAAGTGCTGCTGGCAAAAAAAAATAGCTTGCTTTGAAAGGCTCCCGCAGCAATGGTAAAAGCGTAACAAACCGCGTTGGCGTCCTTCTGGGAATGATCATGAATGGCGCCGACCGGCGTTGACCGGCGGCTGCCCTGTCTGATCGGCATGTACCGCAAGCTACATGGGTTTGGAATCTTGCATAGGCTACAGGCGAAATTGTGTCATTTGGTTCAGGCGTTTATTTTTATTCGAGCAATCTGCTATTTTACAAATTTTTTCAAAGGAACTGAAATGATTCACGATATGTTCACCGAATAGTTTCTTGATATCGTCCGTGGTGGGCCGAAAATACAGGAAGGTTCTGCTCGTGCTCAAAAAATAGCTGTCTTTCCAGACCGCAGTAATCATGCTCACATAATGCTGCATGCAAGAATCACAACCAACGATGAGCATCATTCACGCGCTCAAGGTACCCTATCGGCGGCGCATATTCCATTCTAAACTGACAATAACTGACAGGTCATATGCCAAAGTTCCTGTTTGGATATATTTGATCGCCGATGTGAAAATAACAGAGCCCACGTTAATCAAACTGTGTGCGAAGTCCATCACAAATTCTTGCCTCAAAGCAACGTTTTTAATAGCCCACAAACGACCGATGACGGTGTTGAACATCAGCCTAGTAAAAAGAATGTGAATTGACCGCAATGTCACGTTAGTTCATTACCGTCTGGACCTGTTATCTCCTCGTGAAAGTTTACTGCTGCTATCAATTACCACGACATCTTACAGTCATTCAATGATAAAACAGTTCAGCGCGAAGTACGATACTTTTCGACTGCATTAAACTGATGCAGGCGGTGGTGAGGACGCCGACCTACCACCAGATGCCTAGAACGTGTAACCAGACATTAGTCACATCACGCCCATAATGCAGCTTGTGGCTAGCAAGAGAAGGCACGTTCATGTCAATGTATTTTGGCTGTAATATCGGTGTCCACTTAATGCAATCTTCGGGCACAACGAAAGCATTCCACGCGGCTATCAGGCTCAGTATAAGTGGACTCGACTTGTGCTTAAAGGTTGCTACGCAGATATGAATGTGTACAAAGAACAACTTATCAATCAGTCTTTGAGCGTTCTCATGTTTGAGCAACTCCACACAACGGCAACAAAGCTGCAGAAGTTTTGCACACACGTCGTACATCAATATGCATGGGCTCCAATTACCCTAAAGATAAAGAATCACTGTAAAAAACATAATTTATAGTAATCAAACCCAACGATAGATACAGATATTTCGACTAACTGTTCCCGTTCTATAGACTCCGTTTATTGATAAGATTGCCCGAAAAAACTTCACTTGCTAGAATTTGTCGTTATTTCCTGTGCTGCTACACTGCATTAGCAGGATGCGTTGTTGGGCAAGTTGGTTCATTGCAAAAGGAAACATTGGTTGCGCTTTCTAGACAATCACATGTAAGAAGACAGGACAGGCGCAAAACTAGCAACTGAGGTTTGTTCCAGAAAAAACACTTATATATCATACAATACCAGCGCAGGCGCATAAGGGTATCAGCAGCGTAACAAAAGAACAACCCAAAATCAGAAAAAACCAAAGGCGTGGCTCACCTAAACATACTATCAAGAAAACGTGCCTCCCTATTGTAAAGTATGTCTGATGTGTCACTGATGCATGCTTGTCCCTTCTTTTTTATATAATATGACTCAAGAAGTTCACGTGCTTTTTCATTACTGCACTTGCGCAGGATCTTAACTTGGTGGATCAAGGGCCTGCATTTATGTTCTATGCAGTGCATGGGTAAATGACGTTGCTCCCGGTTTTTAATTGATCTTTCGTGTTCTCGGATTCGCACGTTCAAACATCGGCCCGTCTGGCCTATGTAGGTTTTGCCGCACGTCAGGGGAATCTGATAAACAACGCCAACTTGGCAATCTAAATAGCGGTTCTTGTGTTTCACGCCGCAGCCACCTTGCTTCGTTCTGGCGGGAAGTCTCCCAATGCGGGCGCAAAGGCGACTCAGCTTGCAGGGAGCCGAGAAAACGAGTGGGACACCATGCTTGGTTGCTATCTTCTTCAGATTATGTGCAGTTCTGTGAGCATATGGAATTACAACTGGCTTTGAAGCTTTGTTGGCAACATCAGAGCATACTTTTTGAGGTGCTTTTAGCCTCTTTTCGAGCGTTTCAACCACTGCCAGCACAACCACATTGGGGAAGCCAGCCTCTTTTAGCCTGGAAATTTGCATGTCGAAGCTCGCCTTCATGGCATGCGTACATGACTTCTTCAAAGATTGCTCAATAATCTGTTTAGCAATGGCCCTTTTGGTGATTTTAAAGTGGGCTGAATCATATAATAATAGTTGTTTTTGTGTGCGAGGGCAGAAACAGCTACAAACGTGCTCTTTTCCAAAGGTAAGTTTGAGGTCAAGGAACTGCAGAGTGTTATTAACAGGGAGCTCATGTGTAAAGGTTAGACCTAAGGCATTATTCTCAAAGAGATTTAAAATGTCTGCAACGGCATCGTCATACATACAATCATTTCGTACTTTCAGCAGCACAAGAAAATCGTCAACATACCTGAAAACGTGTGCTACTTTGTCTTTCTCAAGTACACCATACACGGTGCGGTCAATACTCGATAAAAAGATATTGCATAAAAATGGTGCCACGCACGACCCAATGCACACTCCCTGTCGCTGCAAAAAGGTTTGGCTATCAAAGGTGATAAAAGTGGCACTGAGATAGAATTCTAAAAGAGCCAGGAAACTCTCTACCGAAATGCCTGCTGAGTTTTGGAAATCAATGACATCATTAGCTTCAATGCAGCTACGCACTGATTCAAAAAGTGGCTGGTGAGGTATGGAGTAGAATAAATCTTCTACATCAACTGAGAGCCCAAATCCGATTGAGTCAACTGTCTGCAGAAGCGAAAAAACATCTTCTGAATTCTTCGTGGCAAAAGGATCATAAATATGCAACATGTTCAAATGCTTCTGCAGAAAGATACTAATTTCGTGTTGCCATGTGCCTTTCTCGCTAACAGTGGCTCTGAAGGGTACATCAGCCTTGTGCGTTTTAGCGGAAAAAACACAGACAGGCTGTCGTTTTTGCTGTTGTTAACAACACGAGACAGTTTGGCTAGCTCTAGCTCATCGCATAAAGAGATTGCGGCTTGCTTTACGTGAGAACGCTTCACGGGTACCTTTTTAAAGTTCTTGAGCACAGCTGCAGTTGCTTTTTCGTTGAAAAGACCGGAGGGCAGAACGACGAATCCACCTTCTTTGTCAGATTCAATGAGCTGGAGGCCATTCCTTACGAAGAAGTCGTAAACAAAGCTTGTTGGGTCTATCTTGTAAACAGTTTTGTTCACTAATTTTTCCAAGCTGTCGACGCCGTCCAATACGCACCTTTCCTCGTCTTCCGGAGCTGCTTTCCTTGATAATTGGCGATTCATGGCTAGCCATTCATGGGGTGCCAATGTTGGTTCGAAGCAAAATTCCGGGCCTTTCCGAAGTAGTGACGACACTTTGTCTGTGACCGCAGCTCCACCCAGACACACCAGGTTACCTCGCTCGTGTTTGCTCTTTTTATCCAAGCGGGGAAGTACCAGGTTGAGCGTTTGCCTCCAGTAGAATTCCGTAGTCTGAGCCGTCTGTCGCCTTATACCTTGCCATTTGATTGTGGCTAACCAATGAGGATCCCTGGAAAAGCACAGGGCTCGAAGCATGTCCTGGTACAAGCGGACTTGACGCCATAGTTCCAATCGCATGATCTTACAGACGAGTTTCGCATGTCCTACTGAAGGTTTTAGGTGTCCAAACAGTGCATTGACTTCATCCGGGATGTGGCCTTTCTTGAGGTATAGGCCCACAAGTCTTGCACGGCAGGAAGTGCTGATGATACCCGACATGACCGCTGATACTTGGCACGATGAAGGGAAAACACAAAAGGAAGAGCCCGATGTAGAAGAAATGAAGTTTAGCAGGATGCGTTGTTGGGCAAGTTGGTTCATTGCAATAGGAAACATTGGTTGCGCTTTCTAGACAATCACATGTAAGAAGACAGGACAGGCGCAAAACTAGCAACTGAGGTTTATTCCAGAAAAACACTTATATATCATACCATACCAGCGCAGGCGCATCAGGGTATCAGCAGCGTAACAAAAGAACAACCCAAAATCAGAAAAAAAACCAAAGGCTGTCTCACCTAAACATACTATCAAGAAAACGTGCCTCCCTATTGTAAAGTATGACTGATGTGTCACTGATGCATGCTTGTCCCTTCTTTTTTATATAATATGACTCAAGAAGTTCACGTGCTTTTTCATTACTGCACTTGGGCAGGATCTTAACTTGGTGGAGCAGGGGCCTGCATTTATGTTCTAAGCAGTGCATGGGTAAATGATGTTGCTCCTGGCTTTCGTGTTCTCGGATTCGCACGTTCAAACATCGGCCCATCTGGCCTATGTACGTTTTGCCGCACAAGGCTGATGTACCCTTCAGAGCCATTGTTAGCGAGAAAACCACATGGCAACACGAAATTAGTATCTTTCTGCAGAAGCATTTGAACATGTTGCATATTGATGATCCTTTTGCCACGAAGAATTCAGAAGATGTTTTTTCGCTTCTGCAGACAGTTGACTCAATCGGATTTGGGCTCTCAGTTGATGTAGAAGATTCATTCTACTCCATACCTCACCAGCCACTTTTTGAATCAGTGAGTAGCTGCATTGAAGCTAATGATGTCATTGATTTCCAAAACTCAGCAGGCATTTCGGTAGACAGTTTCCTGGCTCCTTTAGAATTCTATCTCAGTGCCACTTTTATCACCTTTGACAACCAAACCGTTTTGCAGCGACAGGGAGTGTGCATTTGGTCGGGCGTGGCACCAGTTTTATGCAATATCTTTTTATCGAGTATTGACCGCACCCTGTATGGTGTACTTGACAAAGACAAAGTAGCACACGTTTTCAGGTATGTTGACGATTTTCTTGTGCTGCTGAAAGTACGAAATGCTTGTATGTATGACGATGCCATTGCAGACATTTTAAAACTCTTTGAGAATAATGCCTTAAGTCTAACCTTTACACATGAGCTCCCTGTTAATAACACTCTGCAGTTCCTTGACCTCAAACTTACCTTTGGAAAAGAGCACGTTTGTAGCTGTTTCTGCCCTCGCACACAAAAACAACTATTACCATATGATTCATCCCACTCTAAAATCACCAAAAGGGTCATTGCTAAACAGATTATTGAGCAATCTTTGAAGAAGTCATGTACGCATGCCATGCAGGCTAGCTTCGACATGCAAATTTCCTGGCTGAAAGAGGCTGGCTTCCCCGATGTGGTTGTGCTGGCAGTAGTTGAAACGCTCGAAAAGAGGCTAAAAGCGCCAAAAAAGTAAACTCTGATGTTGCCAACAAAGCTTCAAAGCCAGTTGTAATTCCATATGTTCACACAACTGCACATAATCTGAAGAAGATAGCAACCAAGCATGGTGTCCCACTCGTTTTCTCGGCTCCCTGCAAGCTGAGTCGCCTTTGCGCCCGCATTAGGAGACTTCACGCCAGAACGAAGCAAGGTGGCTGCGGCGTGAAACGCAAGAACCGCTATTTAGATTGCCAAGTTGGCGTTGTTATCAGATTCCCGACATGCGGCAAAACCTATATAGGCCAGACGGGCCGATGTTTGAACGTGCGAATCCGAGAACACGAAAGATCAATTAAAAACCAGGAGCAACGTCATTTACCCATGCACTGCTTAGAACATAAATGCAGGCCCCTGCTCCACCAAGTTAAGATCCTGCGCAAGTGCAGTAATGAAAAAGCACGTGAACTTCTTGAGTCATATTATATAAAAAAGAAGGGACAAGCATGCATCAGTGACACATCAGTCATACTTTACAATAGGGAGGCACGTTTTCTTGATAGTATGTATAGGTGAGCCCCGCCTTTGGTTTTTTTCTGATTTTGGGTTGTTCTTTTGATACGCTGCTGATACCCTGATGCGCCTGCGCTGGTATGGTATGATATATGTGTTTTTTCTGGAATAAACCTCAGTTGTTAGCTTGCGCCTGTCCTGTCGTCTTACATGTGATTGTCTAGAAAGCGCTACCAATGTTTCCTATTACACTGCATTAGTGCGCTCAAATTTTAAAAAATATTGCCTGCGATAATCAATCTTAATTAGTATATAAATCTTCAATTTACCTTAAACCTCTCCCTATTGCTTTTCATTTACTCAGTGTTAGAGAAGGCACTATGTGATTTTCGCTCGGGAGGGCGGTATACTTCAAAAGCATACATTCCTAAAGATTCAAAGCTGGAAGCAAATAGGGGACATGCTGCGAGGCAAAGTGCCCTGTATCTCTCCTCATCAAACTAAACGCCTGTCTTCAAAGCTCGTCTTACCTTAGATATTCGCACTTTAGCGTATGATATAAGATTGGGCCTACTTCTAGTTACCAGCTGTTGCGAGTGGAACACTTCGTTGCGTGTGTATGTTAAGACATACTAGAATACCTACTGCGTTAGCTTTACTAAGCTTGCTTATTAGAACGCTTTTTAATGATATGTCGTGGCCTGCAGGATCAATTCTCAGGATGCTGTTAATGTAATACCTGCGTAAATTATACCTGTGTAATAACACACTCAATTTCATGCTTACGGTAACCAGGGGAGTCAGTTTCGGCAAAGCTGCTTTGAATAGAGAAATGAACGGCGTATAGCAGCTGTTTAATTACGCATTAAACAGCCAAAAAGGAAGAGCCAGGGTATCACCCTCTTAAACAAATGGCCGCGAATATGGTGTCTACAACGACGTGATGTAAGGGACGAGCTCGATGACTTCAGTTTAATATTAAAAAGTAAAACTTCAGACAATAATAATTTTATCTTTCTAACCTTCTCTCTCCTGAAAGCCATGGGAAGGAACGCTGAATGCCACTAGCCGCCGAAGCGGCTGCCCGCAGCCCATGCTCAACATGTCATTAACCGGTGACATCGACTACGGCGAGGACTGTCTCCACCTGAACGTGTGGGCACGAGAGGGCAGCAGTAACGCGCCAGTGCTGGTTTGGATCTACGGAGGCGGCTTCACGTACGGCTCGGCATCACATGACAACTATACTGGCGCCGTGATCGCCGCCAAGACGGGCATCGTAGTAGCATCCATGAACTACCGAGTTGGAGTCCTTGGCTTCCTCAACGCGGAGAGCCCGGAGTCTCCCGGGAACATGGGGTTTCTGGACCAGAATTTGGCGTTGAAGTAAGGAGACCTCTCTCTACATTTTGTTTTACGGTGTTAGGTGTAGTTTTCTCTCGGCTAAATTCCGCTGTCTGTGTCCGAGTGAAAGACTCCTCCTCCGTCCAGCAGCGAGCCGAAGCGGATCAAAGCAGAAAACAGCAGCCACGCTTAGAAGACTCCCGCTTCCCCCCCCCCCCCCCCATTCCAACCGCTCACACCCCACACCTTAGAGATGCTTCACTCTTCCCCTTACCCCCAACCTCTACACTCCAGGTCACCACCTACCACCCACTCCGCCATCTCTTTCCTACTTAAGGCCCCCAACTACCTTGTTCCTCGAAAAGGGCGCTACCCATCATACCTTAAGCTACCTCATTAACACAGAACCCTGTAATCCCAAAAATACCAGCAGCATGTTGAATGAAAAGGCGCATTGGGAAGTAATTATGCCGAAGCAAAACGAAGAAACAACAGTGCTAAATCAGAATGTTCCGCATCATATGACGACCTGTGCATTCTTTAATTAATTTTACCTTTACCAACAGCCTGATGTAAGTTGTGGGATGGGAATTTGCTGCAAAATATTGTGCAGTATTCAACGTTAACAAAAAATTAACGCAGATCAGGATAATACCCTACGAGCTGGAAACATACTCACGCCAGCACAGACTAGGAACTGAAATAAATACAAGTTTGTTGGCACCAATATCTCTGCTAAAGGTAGGAGAAAAAACTACATAATGCGCGATGGGACAGCTGCAAAACCTTGAAGTCCGAAGCACGAAGTCCGAACCTTCAAGTCCGAACCAGCAAAGCGCTACAATATTTCCTATTTAAAGTTCGAAATAAATCACAGGATCGCAAATTTTCTGCAAATGATACTTTTGACGAGCAAAAAGTAGCAGGAATCCAGATTACACAGCGTTTCAGAATGAATTTTAAAGTTCTTGCGCAAAGTCTCCAGAGTCGTGCAATCAACAGCCTGGTCGCTGAAGGGAAGGCATTCCAGGTGCGTGTGGTTCGATGAAAAAATAAAGAGTTCTTAAACTCTTTGCAATGCAGGAAAAATATGTGAATTCTTTTTTTTTCCGTGGCGTTATCTGGTGGTGATCGGCTTGTGCACGAAGTGAACAACAGAACAACTTAGTCGCGATTGTAAAAACGGCAAAGGGAGATAGCGGCGTCGAAGAAAAAGATGCTCGCGGCAAGCTATTCTATTCCGGATGGGAAATGAATTTGTTGACCTAAGTGTAATTGTGAAGGAAAACGATATTTTGTGCATAAGATCGCGTTTATTACAGGACTTACGTTCACGCGTACGCAAATAAACAAACACATGGATTGTAACTTTCTTCTCAACTCTGAGATTATGCTTTATTGATTAAGTAGCCATGCAGGAAGAGGATATCATTTGCATTTGCAAATGCCGCGTTTATCTTAGTCGTTATGGTGCTTGGCTGCTGACCTGAAAGAAGCGGTTTCGATCGCGGTGTCGCATTTCGACGGAGGCGAAAGGCTGCAAGCCCGCTCATGGACTAAGCGATGTCAGTGGACGTTAAAAAAAACCCAAGTGGTCAAGATTTACCGGACCCTTCTACTATGGTGTGTATTATAGTCTTATTCGCTTTGGGATGCTACACACCGTTATATCGAACCAACCGACCTTTAACAGCGAAGAAGTTTAGGGGCTGATCCGGAGTACCCGCGTTCCAACCCACTGCGGCAGCTGCGTTTCGATGGAGGCGAAACACAAAGGGGCTGGGCGATGTCAGTGCACGTTAAAGATCCCCAAGTAGAAATTATTCCGGGGCCCTCGACTACGGCACTTCATCCTTCCTTCCTTCCTTCCTTTCTTTCTTTCTTTCTTTCTTTCTTTCTTTCTTTCTTTCTTTCTTCTTTCTTTCTTTCTTTCTTTCTTTCTTTCTTTCTTTCTTTCTTTCTTCTTCTTTCTTCCTTTCTTTCTTTCTCTCTTTCTTTCTTCCTTTCTTTGTTTCTCTTTTCTTTGTTTCTTTTCTTCTTTCGTTCTCTCTTCCTCTCTTTCTTTCTTCTCTCTGTCCCTCTTGTATCTCTTCCCTTAAGGCGCGGTTCAAGTGTCCGCCGAGATGTGAGACAGATACTGCTCCATTTAATTTTCCTCAAAACAAATTCTAGTTCAATTTCAATTTATGGGCAAAATTGATATTTGGGAACGGAAACGGCACAATATCTGTCTAACATATCGGCGGACAACAGAACCGCGCCGTAAGGGAAGGGGTAAAGGAGGGAGTGAAAGAAGAAAGGAAGAAAGAGGCGCCGTAGTGTAGGGCTCCGTAAAATTTTCGACCACCTGTGGATATTTAGTGTGCACTGACATCGCCAAGCACACGGGCGCCTTAACGTTTCGCCTCCATCGAAACCCAGCCGCCGCGGTACGGTTTGAACCCGGGAACTCCGGATCAGTAGCCGAGCGCCCTAACTACTGAGCAACCACGGTGGGTTCATTTATGTGCACATTTTATACTTAGCGACCCTGTACGTGCAATTGGTGCTCATGTGGGTGGTCGCTTCGTGCCGATGCCGCAATTTAAAGGCACATTTTAGGTTTAGCAGCGTCGATATGAGCGTGACCACTCACATGGGCATCCTGTGCCCGTAGAGATAAGGTCAAAAGTTCCCAGGCCAAAACGTCTACTTTCGAGCGTTATAGTCGGCCAGGTATGAAACCCCAGAAGCGCAATATCTCTATAGAAGAAAGGAGAAGCGTCCTTCTCTTCTCTGGGAACCTTGATATTCTTAGTACTATCGTAAGTGTGAGGATATGCGACTGAAAGGTAGACCGTGTGAACGGGGAACTATTGGCCAACCCTGCACCTTGCGCGACCTGTGCCGTCTTCGGGCGGGGGAGCGCGCAATCCCGTCCTCACGTGACCACACGTAACTGATTTCCTGCGATCGAGTGAGCACCATGTGCGCGCATGTCTTGCATTGTGCAACATTCGTTGTAATCATGTGGGGGCGTGCATTAATAGGACACCGCCAAAGAGTTCGGAAGGCATCACCAATAACCTCTGTATCGTTCTTGATGATATAACTAATAATAAAAGAAAGGGGCGGCAGTAGCCGCTGCAAAAAGGTTGACACCTCCTCAATAGTTCAGGGGCGCGAGGGGCTCTATTAATACACTGGGTAATTTTTTCAAAAAATCGAACCTGCATAGGCGAAATAAAAAGTATATTTTAAAGAGAAAGTTTTACTGCCCCCCCCCCCCCCCCCGACCCGTAGCGTCTTGGCCGTGTGCGCGAGTTTGACCTTCATGTCAATTGAGGAGAAACCACGTGACAGCTATGACGTTATGCAGCCGCTGCCGAAACGAAGCGCTCACCTGTTTTGTAGGCTGTCGGCGTTCATTTTCATTCGGGTTGGCGTTGACAACGTTCTAGACTCTGTTTTAGAACAACGGAAGGGCGCATAACTGGCTCCCTGGGTCAGTGGACGCCACAATCACGCTTTGAGGTACGTAAGGGTGGTGAGAGAGAGATATGGGCTGCATGCATTACCGCTGACAACGTTGTGGCAGACACGCGGCATTGCATCAATAAGCAGCAGCGTTCATTGGATGTTCAACCTCTCGTGGTCAACCATTTATTTAACAGCCACCTGCTAGGGTGGCAGGGTGGGCACCCTGCCTATACAGTGTGCGGAACGCACTGAACGCTACAGACGCCAAGCCGCGTCTACTCTTCCCACACACCGCAGCTTTCGCTCTCTAAACAGGTTCAGCAGTAGTCAAACCGCAGCTAATCTTTTTGTCCAACCGAAATGCGAATATTTAGTGGCCACACTACTTAATCGGGACATTAAACTTGCCATCCGGTTCAAAGCGCGACGTGGGCGCACCAAGGTCCAGCTGTGAAAGACAATGAAACAGATCTGCAGTGCCGCGGTCAGCATGATCGGGCTGTGATAGACGCTTTAATACTTAAATGAGTATTTGATATACATAAAAACTACATAACTTAATCCTTCGTTCTTGGAGATTACCAAAAAAGCTTGGCTATGTTAAACATTACCAAAGACAGTAATTTCCGAGTGATATTCTTGTTGTTTTTAATCTCCATTTTTGTTTCCTTTACGTTAAGATCTGCATGATCCCATAAACTTTTTCATTAGTTACGTAGTTTTCGTGTCTTTGCTGCCGTTATGTAAGAGAAGAATTAGCATAGTGTTTTACTTAAATTGAAAAATTTTCCTGTCAGAATACCAGTTGTCTCCTTTGACTTTCCTTGAAGGAATTTCCAGTCACATTTATTTGTTTCTTTTTGTAGTATGATTGCTCTGGTCTTCCTTACTCTCTACCTGTTTGACATCTTTAAGGCGTTCTAAATACCACTAGCACTGGCACATAGCCTGCACCCACTGTTTTGTCGACACTGCAGTTCTTGCGTGAAAAAAAAAAAACATTTACTGTATTTTGCGGGTACTCCATAGCTATTGGATATTATGCACGTGGGGCATGAAATCACTTTCGGTATTCATGATATTTTGGGCTATACTGGCAAGATATACATGTTGAGCCTCACCTCAGGGCAGTAATAAAACTTCCAAAGCCAAACATTTTTGTTTTTCTTGTGGACTGTATGCAGGAATTTGGAGTGAATAAATTTTAAAAAATCTTATTTAGAGCTATTACAGTGCAATAATCGAAAGCAAAATTGCTTTCCTTGCGGCCGTTTCGGCAGGTGGATCAAGAACAACATTGAGCGCTTCGGTGGTGACCCTTCAAGTATCACATTGTTCGGGGAGAGCGCTGGCGCCATGAGCGCGCATGCGCACATGCTATCACCCATGAGCCGGGGCCTGTTCCGGCGCGCCATCGCCATGAGTGGCGTCATCAACTCACCTGAATTCACGGAGACTCCCCACGAGAGCGTGGCCAAGGGTGACGCCCTGGCCGCCATTGTCGGCTGCCACCCGGACAACAAAACACTCGTGTCCCACCCAGACGAGGTCATTGCTTGCCTGCGAACGCGGTTAGTATCACTCTCCTTTAGCCGACGGACATGATTTCGTCCTGTCATATGAGTGGGTCGAAACCTATGTTTGCTGTGGCTTGGTAGTAAAATGAAATCTTCCTAATTTGGTGCAACCATGACCATGTGATAAATATAGTTGCTTATAACACGTTTATTGGGGTTGTTTCAAAGGATCAATAAAGTTGATTAATACCCCTGTCACACGGTTACCGCAAGGGCCTTCGAGAATCGGGCCCTTATATCCAAAGGCTTAAGGAGTGCAGCTACACACATATGTTGCGACTTTGCCGCCAAAGGTCTCGAAGGCGAAGGCGCCCGTCCGAGACATTTGGAGCCCAAAGGCGCGGCCTTCGAGAACCTGCGATGGCAGTGCCATGCAACTTCAAAAAGTAAAAGCAATTAAAAAAAGTAGATGAAGCCAACAACGTTTAAAAACACCTTTTAAAAATACAAAAGGTTTTCTAACTTTGCTTTTTCTGCGGTGTTTATATTTTATGCCCAGATTTTAAGACAGTAAAGTGTTACAGCAACACCGAGTGCCCCTGGTGGCGAAGGCAATACACAAAACCTACTGTTGCTGATAAGAGCAGCTGTTGCAGTTCTTTCAATGGAGCAATTAGAATGAAAAAAGATGTCTGAGCTCAACAAATGAACAGAATTTCTCACTTTAATTTTAATACACTCACTTCAGCCGGCTACAGCACAGCAGCGAGTGCTAAGCCTCGACGACTGTTTCACCTTTGGGCTGCACCGTGTAGCAGCGTCGCTGCTCGTTTAAGCTTTCGCTCCTTGGGTGAAAACAGGTGCCTTTGCTGGAAAGGCCTTCGAAGAATGTCGTGTGAAAGGGGTATAAGGGGCCTTGGATATAAAGAATAGCGGTGCAGCCAGAATAAACAGACACGAAGGATAATCAGGAACTGTCTCTAACATTTTAACATGTTAAATTGTAAACAGAGTAAGATATAAAAGGAATTGATGTGAAGAGACTGATAATGAAGAGATTCAAAGGACGTTCAGTCTGTTGTGCACACGAGGCATGATAACAGACATTTGTGTGCTGTAGTAAATAATAGTCATCAAACAAAAAATACCAAAAAATGACATGGAAGCATTTTCCGTTCAAGTTTGTGACTTGAAAACAGGAATAAATTTGCAATATAAATGTACAGTATGCGAGAGCATGAGGTGCTTCTGTGCATAAAAAGTAAAGGAAAAATTTTTATTTCACTCGACGTTTTGATCGAAGCACTGATCTTTTGCGCTTTTCCGATCCAAACGTCGAGTCAAATAAAAATGTTTCCTTTAACGAAGCGTATACTTCGATGTGTATATATATATATATATATATATATATATATATATATATATATATATATATATATATATATATATATATATATATATATATATATATATATATATATATATATATATATATATATATATATGTGTGTGTGTGTGTGTGTGTGTGTGTGTGTGTGTGTGTGTGTGTGTGTGTGTGTGTGTGTGTGTGTGTGTGTGTGTGTGTGTGTGTGTGTGTGTGTGTGTGTGTGTGTGTGTGTGTAGAGAAAGAGACACAGGAAGGGGGAGGGAAGGAGAGAGAGGGGGAGATGTTTGAAAGTAGACATTCACGGAAGGCAGAAAATTAATGTATTGAGGGTGTTCTGGAGTTGCTGTGTCTGAAAGCGCAAGGCTAGAACGAAGAGAACACCTCCTATTGAACAGCTCCGAAGAGAACCCCTCCTGCATTGTACGACTCCAACGCTAACGCCTACGCCGCAGGGAAAGGCACCCAGGACTATTGTCTCAGCCAATAAATTATACAAGTGAAGTAGACTCATTGTTGTAGCTACTTATGACCATTCGAACAAGAGCGTACACAAGGAAAGTGGTCGGTTTCAATCCGGTCTCCGCTCCAGGTCGGCTGATGAACTTGTGAAGGTGGCAATTCGAGCGGTGCCCGGAAAGTTCATGCCCTTCCTGCCTACGTACCACGATGCCTTCCTGCCCGAAGAACCGTCCGCGGCCATTCGGTCGGGTTCTTTCGACACCGGCGTGGAGCTCCTCACTGGCGTGACGTCAGACGAGGGTGTCACATTTTTCTACGGGTTACAACCTGAGTCCGAGATCCTTGCTGAGCATCTCGACCACTTCGACAGAGAGGCGCTAATAAGCGCCCTTCACAAGGTCAGTGACGCTTGCGGTTTGTTTATTTATACAGGGAGAGCTGCCACTTCGGCCTACCCTATGGCTTCCTGGCTTCGGCGTACACTCTAAACAAATACGGGAATAAAAAGATGTAGGTTGTCCTCTACAGTACTTCCTTTTATAAACGAGAGTACGCCAGAGGACAACTTACTCCGTTTTTGCTCCTTTTTTGTTTAGACTGTATCTCTGATCTCGTGAAAACACCTTGAACGGAGTCTTTCCATCGCACGTAGGAGCGATAGGTGCAGTAGGTGGAACCTAAGTGATGTGAAAGTACCGTCAAAAATTGGAGGGGACACTGAAGAACCGCCTTGAAAGTACGTCGCGCTAGCGTAATGGCTCGCTTTCCGGAGGCCCTGCTTCGATTCCTTACCTAGAGCAACTTACAACTCTTTTTTATTTATTAACATTTCCGGGATTTTTCGCTCACGGCCAACGCCTTCGACGCCGCGTCATCCTGATGCTGCTGACGCAAAAAAAACGGTAAACGGACGGTAAAACGGTAAAAGACGGTAAAACGGACGCGTGGAGCGGCAAACCACGTAGAAGCGAAACGTGCGGTACTCAACTTGCACTTGTAGTTCATCGGCACATCGTTCTCGACAAACCCGATGCCACGAACGCCCGCATAGCTTCCGTGCCGAACGAACGGGCATCGAGCCGCAAGCTTCGTGGTGAACGCGCCTTGGATCTGCGCGGCGATGTTCGCCGCTCACCGCGTGATTCCTGCGTCCCCGCACGGCCCCACTGCACCCGAACGAGACGAGCGGGAGGTGCTGCCGTCGCGCGCTATATGTTAAGGCAGTGGCGTACATTGCGAGGAGGAGGAACAAGAAGTGGTTTTATTGGGCGCCGCCTGATGGCGCTACGTCCGCGCCAAGCGAAGAGGAAAAGTAGCGGAAACGTACTTTGCTACTGGCTTAAATGCGACTTATGTAATTTCCATGCTGATAATTACTGGCATACACCATAGTACGTCTCTAAGCGCAACCTTCTAAGACAACACCGTATTCTCTAGGCGCGCCTTTGTTCATTCGAAACCATCGAGCTGGCGTGCCGAGTGGTTAGCGTGCTAGTGTCCCACTCCGGAGGCCCTTCTTCGACTCTCTTAGTCGACCAATCTGCTGCTCGGATTTATTTATTAATGCGTCTGTGGGTTTTCCCTCACGGCCAACGTCACCGACGCCGACGACGACTTTGGCTTTTGTGCGACACGGGGCCCATAACGCTATCGCGTTAAAACTGCGTGGCGAGGGGCATACTACGCACGCTTGCCTTGCGCTACATTTTTCAGCTTCGGGTAAAGTAGGCATTCCGACCCGCAGCCCGTTACTCGTGCAACATTCGTTTTTATTTGGTGATGCTTGAAGGTGTAAAAACACACAAAACGCTTGTAAACGCGTCTCCTACTGTCCGCCTAGGAGGGAGGCCAGTTTGACAACTTTTGCTCTATAAGTAGCAGAATATCTCTATTTATGCTTGAAGTGTCAATTTTAAAACTTTCAATTCATGCTATAAACCAACCCAGATCTGTAACGTAAGGACCAAGCGGTGGTTGTGCTGTCGCCAATCGATTCGACGAGCAAAGCGACAGCGCCGCGCGAGTTGTTGCCGCTGCGCAATGCGTGCTCCGGTGAGCAGAGGTACCGTAGCACCATCCAGCATCACGGTCAATAACTAGCTTTAATTTGAGTGCTCGGCGCTGAAGCTTGTCTCCACCTGGGCGTACTGAGGAGATGGGCACATTCAAAACGAGGTACAGTTTAGTTGCAAGCTTGTGTGAGGTCGTGGGCACGTGCGTTTCAGCACGGTTCTGCATTTCAACGAGGTCTCCGCCAGAATAGCTTAACCCGAGCAATGGCGAGGGCCAGGACGCATGGCTGGAAGTCTCTTGTGACAGGGAATCGCTTTACGAGTTATACGCCACAGCAGAAGACCGCCTGGTTGTGATGACGACAGCACGGTTATGAGACCGCTGACAAAGGTGACAATGCCACCACATGCAGAATCGGAGTGCCTATCCTAGCCTCTTCACTACCTACCTAAGAAACAATTGAAAACAGCCTATTTTTTACTATTTTTATTAAGCATCCTCTGAACAATGCACAGAAAAAAAA
This sequence comes from Amblyomma americanum, assembly GCA_030143305.2. Classification (NCBI taxonomy): domain Eukaryota; kingdom Metazoa; phylum Arthropoda; class Arachnida; order Ixodida; family Ixodidae; genus Amblyomma; species Amblyomma americanum. The sequence continues at coordinate 68,569 of JARKHS020021148.1, forward strand.
TACCCCAAAAAATTTGATTTATTTTAGCTGAGGCAAGTATGTACACAAACGTGGACATATGTTGTGTACACAATGGATGGGTCGGCCACAAATGTGGGAATCAGTGCCCAGCGTTATGAAATTCAGCGAAGCAGTTTTGCTTCGATCTGAAGGCACAGAAAAATATTGCATTTCATGCATCTCACCCTTGTTCTTTCCTTACAGTTCTTTTTCCTGCACCGTATTGCATTTTCGAGCTGGCAATATTCTGGAAAGTGATCAGAGTGGTCGCTATGTGTATCATTGTTGGGGAGTTGCACAGGCCTCTTTTGGTTTATTGTGGGCTCGTTGCTTGCTCTTTCACTGCTGCTGTTTTTTGTTGAATTGGCCTTGATCAAAGTTTCTGCTATGTCTTGTTGAACTGAAGCAAGGGAAGGATTTCTTTCTTCGGAATGCCCAGTTCTTGGGTGTCCCGCCGGTACTCATTCCAGGCATTGGACACGGCAAGGTCAAGGAAGTCCGTGAAGAATCGAATTGTCCATTTTCTTGTTTTTATCTTAATTCTGTAGTACGACACATACCTGTCAGCCAAGTCCACACCGCCCATGCACTTGTTGTAGAGTGAGACAACAGCTGGCTGAGGAACAGGTATCTTCTTTTTGTCTTCCTTTGACCACCACTTGCACATACCAAGTGGGTCACACCCAACCGCGCTCGACAAGAAAAGAACTCCTTTGTTGTCTTTCCATTTAACAAGACAGACTTTTCCGTCCTCGCGCACGAGGCAACCATTTTCACCACGGTTCATTGACCTGTCACTCGGCAAATTTCCGACTGCCCCTTGCGTGCGGTTAGCGTTCACAGTGCCAATCAAAAACATTTGCTATTCAGTGAGGTAGTCTCTAACTGACAGCCCCGTAAAAAACCTGTCAGTGAACAGATGGGCCTTCTGGTCGCTTACGGTTGTCGAAAGATGCCTCACGACTGCGCCACCCAGGCCATATAATTTCATGTCTTCAGGGGTCACTGTATTTTTGCCAGTGTAAACCAGGAAGTCTAAAACAAGGCCATCGGGGGAAGCCAAGACAAAATTCCTTAAACCAAGTGGATTGGACTTAAAAGGAAGATATCGCATAAATGCACACCTTCCCGAAAATGGTATCATTTGCTCATCTATTGAGCATTCCTTTCTGCGCGGCAATGAGCAGCAAGCACTTTGACCGCACAAGGTGTAACCTGCCCTCTTTCTGCTCTGTGCTGTAACTGCGGACAGGGCCACAAAGTGCCGGTTATTACGCAGCTCGTAGAATCTGTGACGGGTCATGTGGTCAGCAACAAAAGGGATTCGTGTTGCTCGTGACCAGTGCAGCTGGACTTGAGGAAGGCTCATAATTCCCATGAATAGATGTATGCCAGCGAGCTTCCTCACTTCAAGTACGTCTGTTCTCACTGATCGGTGATTCCGTTTCTGGACGCAATACAATTTCGTTTGCTCAGCGAGTTTCCTCCAAAAATCCATTGGAAAATATTTGGCGAAATACTGATGTGGGGGCAGAAGCTCCCGAAAACCGACGTCTGCTTGACCGTGACTGTCTATCATGTCAGGGTTTGTGAATCTGGAAAACAAAATATTATCTAGGCTAAGCATACATCAAACTAGAAACACTTTAACAGAAGTGTGCTGTGAGTAGACGCGCGAGAAAATTTAGCGCAACAAAATGCAAGATCATACGTTCCTGGCTTCCAGCAGCTTCTTTTCTGCTTTTTGGGCAGGTTGACGATGTCCGGTTCAGTTTCATCGTCATCTTCGGATGTGTCATGACCACTTGCCGGAGGCGGCGAAGCACGATCATCCTCATTATCAGACTCTGAAAGGTCCGCGTCGCTCTCTTCCAGCACGACAGCGATCTCTTCATCGGTCAGGAATCTGGCTGTTGAGAACAAGCCAGAGAGAGCAGTGCCCATGTTCACAACTTTTGTCCACAAATGTGACACATTGTAAAAAGTTGCGGTTGAAATCAACCGTTGAATTTTTTCGCCTAGAAATAATTCATGGCGCCTCCGGGAGTTATAAACTTCATTACCAAATTACTCTTTTTGCAAGGAGAAAGAAAAAAGGGAAATAATAGGTCAAAACTTACCTCTCTGTCGCTGTCCGACTCTCGAGCTGGTTGCCGCCATTTCAACTTTTCCTGACGGCGCTTTGACTCGACTGGCGGTGCCGCCTCTTGGGCGTAGTGGCAACTACAAACACCTCTTCTAACGCGCTGAATTTGAATTCCGCCAGACATATTTTCTTGAAGTAGAGTGCATAAATGTGGATGTCCACGAACGTGTACACTGGTAGCGAAGAGGCTAGACCGCTGAAAAGCTGGTGATCTTGCTACTCGTAAAAAAAAAAAACTTCTTTCTGACATCTGCACCAAATGACGAGAGAGCCAGGTTTTTTTCTCGTCGCGACCGAATAAATTAGATGGAGATGACAGAAGAGCATATCACAATTAAAGAAATGTCTGCCATTGTAATTGGCATAACAATACGAGCTTGTTTATGTCAAAATCACTGCATTTTTGTGACGTTACAGGTATAATAAAATAGAAGAAAAAGGAGCAAAATGTTCAAAAAGAAAAAGTGTAAGTGTAGAGCAAAGACAAGGAACTTAAGTTAAGTAGTACAGTTATTGTAGAGAACCTCCAGATGACAAAAATTTAGCATAGAGGCAAATATCAGTTGAGTGCTTGACGCTGCTAGTAAGGAAGCAGCAACAAATTTAACTCACACTTGTTTGCAAGCGCTATTAGCGTAACCATCGTGGTTTGTTCAGCTCTTAACTTATGCGAAATATTGCACACGGCTCTTATCATGCTTATAATCTTTTAAAAGATTAGCATAAGCCCTGTTCATTGCTTTCTCCAGACAGTCTCATCGTGGGCAAAAGGAGTGGCTCCCCCTCTGCTAAAGGATGATGAGGCCGAGATTACAAGCAAGGCTGCGATCAGGCGCAAATACGTGGACTACTTGGGCGACCGACTATTTGTTTGCCCCATGCACACCGCTGCGGCTGCCCATGCCTCACGTGGTGGCACGGTGTACACGTACGTCTTCGATCACTGGCCGACCAAGAGAGCGCCGCTAACATGGGCTGGAGTTGGTCACGGCTTTGACCTCCCTTACATCTTCGGGCTGCCCCTACTGGACCGAGAGCGAGTGGACTTTAGCGACGAGGACGTCGCGGACTCCGAGAAACACCTCATAATGATGGGCGCGTTCGCAGGGTGAGCCACATTCTCTTTTCTTCACAAGAGAGATACCTTTCTTTCTTCAATTTGCCTTTTTACGTCAATTTCCATGCTGAACATAATGCATCGGAGATAAGCGGCACTTATTCTGTGAGACGGTTATATATGTATGTTCGAGTGTACGGCAGATATGTTTTCAGTGGTGTGAAGTTTCCTTACGGTTACGAACTTGTGTGCGTCGCGACATTTATTTTTTTTAATCCTCGCCATCTACTTCCTCCTGACGCAGCAGTCATCACGCTGCAGAATAAATTGTTTCCTTTCTCGACACGATAGCCATCAAATGAGCCTTACGGTCCTTCTCACGAGCACTCCTCGTCGCTTCTAATTTTATTGACATATATCATAATGCTGCACACTGCGTTCAAAGTAAACTTGTCAGTATCAGGAGCGTATATATGTTAGGCTTGTTTTAAAAATAAACTAGTCGGCATTACATCTGTCTGAAAGAAGTGTTCGTTCGATCCGAAAGAACTGATAGTTATAGAACTCTTTTCTTTAAGTCGTATCGGTTTTTATCCCTAAGAGGCCGCTGTAAAAAAAAGTGAATACAAAGTCTGCTTTAAATCAACACCACGTAAACATGATTTGACATGGCGAAGAGAAATGCATGGAGAGTGAATTTCGTGGTCACCCCTAGACATTAGGGAAATATAATGCTTTAAAGGTCTTGAAGTCATCCCCGGTTCTTAATAGCCTACGCTCAGAACAGCTGCAAATAAGTTGAAATTCATGAGGAACAGATTTTCGCGCTAGTCGAACGGGCGTTTTAAACTACAACGGCTGACAAGATGCAGGTTATGTGGAGGCTGAAACGCGGACCCACTTAACAAGGTTAATAATATAGCCACACTCGCGTTTCATACGCGGACTCATGAAATACTTCTGCACATAACGTTTAGTGACAGGAACTTTGCACCGCATTTTTCATTCTATTTTTATATACAGTGCGTGTACGGTTATTCATTTGGACCACTTTAAAAGTATTAATTGCTTGCTGTAATCCATTTTGAAACAGATAAGGAGAGTACATCTGCGCTTCCTTCCTAGCTACGTTGCTTAGGGTGTAGTTGTGTCCTGAGGAACGCATGTCTTATGAGTGACCGCGGATGGTAGGACGGATGGCAGATGATAGCAGGACTGAGCGATTGAAATAAACCCCGTCGTCCTCACTGTGCGTTTGCTTAATCCAAATTTCCAGCTTGCCTGTCCAACCGGGGGTGTCCGCCTGGCCAAAGTACACTGCCAGTTCTCCTATTTCCATGCTGCTGAAGAACGACAACTACACCAATATCGTTGGCTTCCGCTCCGAGCACTGCGACAGCTCAAGCGGGCATCCTTAAATGCGCGCGTAATGGCGTGCACAATTCCAAAGGCCGCTGCAGATCGCCGCTATCGAACCTCGCGCTGGCTCACTCCCAAAGAGAAAGAATACCGGTATTTTTTATTTCATGTTAAACTGAACAAAATTCGCCTCATCTCTTATTGGGTGTGGTAAATTTAATTCATGGTTACCGACTCGCCCAAGTTTCCACCCTTGTAAATTTAATATTTACCACTGTTTCTTAGCAATAATGCCAACCAATCTTTTGTTTTTGGCGAACTCGAAGAATGTGTGCATCCAGAATTCTGTAGATTCTTTTCCTCAGTTTGCAGCCTAATAAATTTTGCCTTTTTTTTCCTGGATTGATCGAGTGGCGAATTCATTGAAGTATTTTATGGTTAGACGACAGCTTTTGCGTTGTTCGTAATAAGTGATAGAGCCCATGGTTTACGCATCAACTATGAACCTAACAGTAGATAGTTTGAGTCTTATACCTTCTGGAAACATGAGAAAAATCTGCGTGCATCAGCAAACCAGCCATATCGTCAAAGCACAACTCTGCTGTTTGACCTTAACTGTAATTTTGACACACAAAGAGATCAGCAAGCAGAAACCATGGCAGAATTTTCCAACGACCGACAATGACAGCGTGAAACGTCGCACACAACAAGACGATACACTGAGAGCAAAAAACAAGACAATGACGTTTTCTGTGCGTTGTCTTGTTAAGCAGTCTTTTATGATGTCCTATCAAAAATGTAATCTTTTTACATCACTGAACCTATTACCATTACATTTTTGATACGACATCACAAAGACTGCTTGACAAGACGACGCACAGAAAACGTCATTGTCCTATCTTTTTGCCTCATTGAACCTATTACCATTCAGAAAGGAAGCGCAACATAAATTGCTATTTATTTGCGATTCTATTTTTCTCGCATTGGCTGTTGTTGAGCCAAGCTGCCATTCTCTCATTGCCCTGGAGATGTTGCATGAAGACTGAAGAATTAAAGTATCTTAATTTCTGCGCTGTGGCCCCACAGGGGGGCGTTTGCAGCTTGCAGGCGTTGGTGAGTGGCGACATCACGTGTTCCCGGGCATCCGCAGGGACATCCCCGCAGGGGATGATGGTGAACCGTGCATAACCACGAACCCGAGCATCCGCGCCTAGCCGTGCGTCGCATCGCCGTGTCCGGGGAAAAGGGGATCCTCCTTGGTTGAGCCGATGCCGAGCGTTTGGAACATTAAGGCCCCTCGGCGGAGGCAACACACCACTTTGGCCGCAGCTTCCTGTAGACGGCACCTCCGGCTTGACCCGACCGGGGGCAATCGGCAGTCGCATTTTCCTATTCTACCCTCTATCTTTCTCCTTTCCTATCTCTTTCTCACAACTCTCCTATCTCTTTCTCACTTCCTCGTTTTTCCTTTTTTCCTGGCGGCGAGGGTTAACCTTGTGTGACCAACTACACTGAGTTGCGTCTATTTGGTTATAGTTGAAGTGTACAGCTGGCGTGGGCAGGACTTGCTATCAAGTTCCTGCCCCGTCCCCTTGTCTGACTCCGTGGTGGGTGGCTGGCCCCATGACCGAAAATCAACAATTTTTTTATGGCTCCCCTACTTTCAAAATATGATCGCTCTCTCAAAAGACGGCGGAACTAGGCAGACAACTTCTTTCAAAAAAGAAAAGTAACTTTCCCCAAATATGACGTGATCAACAGTGGAGAACAAGATAAACACGCAAGAATAACATCCCTCTTCCTTGTGTCAAAGTGCTTGATTGAAACCTTAGGCATTGTCTACAAGCTCCCAAAAATGTCCAGCGGCGACTTATTGCTAGAACTGTGTGACAATGTCCGACACTCTAAGCTCTACAACCTAACGTCCATAGGGGAAATCCCGGTCTCCGCGACTTCTCATCGCTCACTTACCACTGTCCGAGGCGTAATATCCGAGAATGATTTTGTTCACATAACTGAAAAAGAAATGCTCGAAGGGCTCACCGACCAAGATGTCATAGATGTCCACCGAATCAAAATCCCGAATCCCGAAGGACAATAAGGAAATAGACACAAAACACATGATCCTCGCGTTCAACAGCAGCACCTTGCCCGACACAATTGACGTGGGATATTTGAAAGTCAATGTAAGACAATACATACCCAACCTTCGCAGATGTTTCAAGTGTCAAAGGTTCGGCCACGGCTCACAGAGCTGCCGCGGTTGCAAAACTTGCGCAAAACATGCTTCGAATGATCATCAGTCTGATGTATGTGACGCAACCCCACGCTGTGCAAAGTGTGAAGGAGACCATGCTGCATACTTCAGGGCGTGTACGTCCTGGAAGAAAGAAAAAGAGATAATCACCATAAAGACAAAGGAAAACATTTTATTTAAAGAAGCGAGAAGGCGTTTTCCGCTTACGAAGGCATTCTCCTTCACAGCAAAAAAAAAAAAACTTCGCTGATGTGGTGCCCAGGGGCGTAGCACCACACAGCACTCCGGCACCTGCCAAGGCCGCTTTCACAGAGCCTATGGCAGGGCCATCCACACCCCTGGCAGGGCCAGCGAAAGCTGCCCTGTCATTTCCAAAACATGGAGCGTCGGTCCATGGGACGGCATCACGCAGGACCTCCCCCCGTCGAGAGAGGCCTGAAACTAACACAACCGCGGCTGCGCGGTCCTCCAGCACCTCTGCCGAAGTGATGGATATAACCCCCCGTCCGCCCGCTTTACAGCGGCGGAACAGCTCTCTTGAGCGAAAAAAAGACAGGCCGCTCATAACGGGCCCACCACATAAGTAAATCCCCTTTCATTTCCTCCCAAAAGCATAAACATGGCCTTTTTAATTCACTGGAATTGCAGAGGACTTATGCGGAATTTCAGTGACATAACACATATTTTAGGGTCAATGTTACCCATAGTTTTATGTCTTCAAGAGACCTATCTTGGTCCACATTATGTGCATATCCTGAAACATTATAAATCTTTTAGACTCGATCGCGAGCAGGCAAATCGACTCTCGGGAGGCGTCGCAATTGTCGTTCAAAGCGGCGTCCCTGCTCAAGAAGTCAAGCTCAATACAAAACATGAGGCGTTTGCCGTCAGCATCCTCCGCTATAAAACACTAACACTCTGTTCCGTATACATTCGTCCACATTTTGTATTAACAGTCCATGATCTACAAGAATTGATAGGTGAACTTCCAGAGCCATAACTGGTAGTTGGGGATTTTAGCTCTCACTCCCCTTTTTGGGGAAGCGAGCGCTGCGACTCTAGGGGGCAAACAATCGAAGATTTTATTCTCACAAACAATATATGTCTTTTAAACACGGAAAAGGTCACATACTGCTCTCCAACCTTGGGCAATATGAGCTGTTTAGATTTGTCTTTTAGTTCTCTAGTTCTCCGTCTGTTTTTAACGATTTTAAATGGGACGTTCTCGACAACCCATATGGCAGCGATCACCTTCCTGTATTAATAAGTTTGACATCTGCACCAGAAATCATCCCAATTAAACCGCGACGTTGGAAGCTGTAGTTAGCAGACTGCGAAATCTTTAGAGCACAAGCCAACTTAGAAGATAGTGTTAGAAAACCTCAGCATCGATGAGATAAAAGAAATGTTGACGAATTGTATAATTACTGCCACACAATTAGCTATTCCTCAGTCTTCAGGAGTGGTGTGGCATAAACACAAAGCGTGGTGGACAAAGGAGTCCAAGGAAGCAAAAAAACAACAAAATAGAGCTTGGGGCAAATTTCGCAGGTACCGTACACATGAGAACCTCGTACATTTTAAAAAGGCCAGAACAAAAGCTCGGTACGTCCGTCGCAGTGCCGAGAAAGCTTCATGGAAGAGTTACATTTCATCTATAAGCTGTCAAATAACATCAAAGAAAAAGTGGGAACAGGTTCGGAAATTCAATGGCAACTTCTCACCGTTCACGATTCCTCTTTTGACAACACCTGTCATACAAGCAAGCATAGGGGATAAGGCAGGCATTTTGGGGGAACATTTCGCTGCAATTTCTAGTTTATCTCACTATACGCAGTCATTCCTGAAATACAAAAGCATTCCCGAAAAACAGAACATTCCAACAAGTGGAGGTGCAAACCAACAATACAACAATTTAATCACTCCCCAAGAGACCAGTACTGTACTGTCTGCCGGCAAAACAGCTGCTCCAGGACCCGACCAGATACACTATCAAATGCTTGCCCATCTTTCCCAGCCTGCCATAGAGGCACTCTTGAATTCCTTTAACAAAATATTCACAGAAGTAAAAATTCTTAAAGAGTGGAAGAAAGGCATAATAGTGCCATTGCTGAAACCTGGAAAACCACCAACTTCCCCAAGTAGCTATAGGCCGATAGCCCTCACTTGCTGTCTCGCGAAATATTTCGAAAGTGTCCTTAATATAACATTATTATTTGTCCTAGAATCCCGCGAACATTTTGATGTCCAGGTGACATCAAACTCAAACATAATTTTTCGGCCTTATTGAAAAATATTTTTCTTGTCTGCCCAGAAGTGTGGGAGTGAATGCGTTTGTGCTTAGTTTTGAGCATCCATAAACCTATTTTTGTTGTTTTTCAGAATATGTATGTGCTTAACATATGTGCAATGCCGCTATTGTAGCATCTCACGTCTTTTTGTGCATGTACTTTGAATGTCTGACATTCTTTAGTGAATATTATGTATTTGGACCTTTCACTAGCCGAGCTGGCTATTGGTCCAATTAAGTTTTGATGTATTGGTTTTACAAAATACAATATTGATGATGATGATGATGATGAAAAAATATTGAAAAAATGCGGTTATAGAAAGGGATGCTAAACAACAGACCATTTAGTTCGCCTCGGAAACGCAAAAAGAGAAGCTTTTATACACAACCAGCACTGTCTTGCCGTTTTCTTCGATATGGAGAAAGCGTATGATACAACCTGCAGGTTTGGGATCCTCCGCGAGCTGGGCGAACTAGGTATCCGCGGTAGCATGTTAAACTGCCTCACTGACTTCCTTTCCAACCACTCATTTCAAGCACGCCTGGGATCAACCCTGTACAGGAGCTTTATTCATGAGAACGGGGTTCATCAGGGGTGTATTTTAAGCACGACATTGTTTATTATAAAAATGGATTCCATAAGTAAAATAATCCCAAAATCCATCCTGTATTCAGTGTACGTTGATGATCTTCAAATAGCCTGCACATACTCAAAGGTAGCAACATGCGAGAGACAAATACAGTTGACAATGAATAAACTAGTGACATGTGCAGATCAAAACGGTTTTCAGTTTTCTACACAGAAAACAGTAGCTATCCTTTTCTCGCTGAAACGAGGCATACAAGTCGACCCATTTATACACCTGAATGGAACACAGATACCCGCCAGAAATGGGCACAAATTTCTAGGGATAACTTTTGACAAAAAAATCAATTTCCTGCCTCATATAAACGCACTGAAAAAGAAAGCCTCCGAATCCATAAATATACTCAAAGTACTGTCACGTAAACGTTGGGGTGCTGACAGGACATGTCTGTTACAAATTCATCGCTCAGTGGTACGCTCCACCTTAGACTACGGATGTGTAATTTACGGATCAGCGAGACCTTCGTACCTGGAACGACTAGGTCTAATACATAATTTAGGTTTGCGTCTTTCCTCTGGTGCTTACAGGACGTCGCCCATAAATAGTCTTTGTGTAGAAATCAACGAACCGTCCTTTACAGATAGAAGAACCATGCTCACATGCTCATACATTTTAAAAATTCGTTCACTAACCAAACACCTATGTTACCCAATAGTCACAAAGTGCCCACCTAGAACATTGTTTAACTCATAAACCGCTCGCTATCAGGCCACTCCTCCTGCGTTTTGAAGAAATGTGCTAAACCTCGGCATACTAGATACATTACCTGACATTGCTCGGAGACGAGATCCACTACCTACATGGTACAATTTTCCTGCAATCTGTGATCTCACTCTTGCTGAGTTCCATAAAAAACAAACTGCGCCACAAAATATACTACAAGAATTCCTTGCACTCGAAGAAAAATACAGTAGTTTTACGCCGTTTTGTACACATGGTTCAAAAACGGTCGTTTACGTAGGAAGCGCAGTGGTCCGAGGGAAGTCGGAGAAAACGGTACGACTTCTACAGTGCTCATCCATCTTCACTGCAGAATATTGCGCAGTCTGTGTGGCCGTAGAAAAAAATAGAAAATGAAAACCTCACCAATAGTATTATTTACACAGATTATTCAGTATACTTACAGCTGTGCACTCTAGAAATGCAGTCACTCCGATTCTTGGTGACATCATATCCAAGATAGTAACAGCGACAGCTCGAGGACGAAACATAAAATTCTGCTGGGTTCCCAGTCATGTCGGAATAAGAGGCAACGAGAGGGCAGATTTCTTCGCTGTTGAAGCTCGTGACAAGGAAATAAAAAAAGTAAATATACCTTTTAAGGATTCCATAAACTCAGTACAGCGTAAACTAAGAGA
>JARKHS020021149.1:0-20810 GCA_030143305.2 Amblyomma americanum
TTTCAAAGCATGATGAATGATTAGACAGCCAGAACACGACAGTAGGTCTAAAATTATTATAGAGAAAGTCAAAGTGATGTTCAACAGTCTCTGAAGGAAACAGCAGTTTACAATTGGTATCATAAAAGTATGCAGCCAAATAGTTTGCTTCTAAGCTGTTTAGTGGAGCTCTCTAGCACATCTAGAAGTCCAAAGCTTCGGAAGATTCAGGACACGAAGCCATTCCTCTTTCGAGAAGTGGAGGTCTCTGAAAATGTGTAACGAAGCATACACCAGGCCTTCCAAGCACACCCCTTGGGCCGTATACCTGTACTTTTGACTGGCTTGGGGGGGGGGGGGGGGGGAGGTCAGATGTATCTTACGGGTGCTCGCCTATGGAACAGAAACATGGAGGCTAACGAAAACAGTTCCGCTTCAGTTGAGGACAACGCTGCGAGCTATGGAAACGAAAATGGCAGGTGTAACGTTAAGAGACAGAAAGAGAACACAGTGGGTCATGGGCCAAACGCTGGTTAACGACAGCCTAGTTTAAATAAAGTAGAAAAAAGTGGCTTGAGGAGGGCGTGTAACGCGAAAGCTTGATAACAAGTGGTCGTTGAGGGTAACGGACAGGATTACACGAGAAAATAGGCGTAACCGGGGGCAGCACAAAGTGAGCTGGACGGATGAGATTACGATGTTAATGTCATTAACGGGAAAGATAATGTCGGATGTGGTTAATGGGAGAGATATGGGAGAAGCCATTTCCCTCCCATGGGCGTAGTCAGATGATGATGACGATAGTACGGTAGTGGGCGAAGCCAGCACGCGATGCAAAGGTGCCTACGCAGTGTCCTGCAGCCCGAACGACGCAAGCGAAGCTTCGTGACGTGGTCAAGTGAGAGGCCCATGCCAGCTGCGTATTGCGCGCGCCCGCAGGCAAAGCCATTCGCAACCTTCCCTTTCTACCACAGGTTCCGCGGCGCTCCAAAGGATGGCGCAATGCCTCCTCACAAATTAGCCTCAGGAGGAGCGCTGAGGGCGTTTGGTTATGCTTCGCCAATACACATAGCCTTCCAACAAGGTTCAGTTACTAGATGTGTAGCGCAGGTACAGCAAAGCATTTGATGCTTAAGTATCTTCTCAGCCACGAGAGAGAGCACTTTTTTTTTGTTCTGCTCAGCATGTTAGGGCCTTGCAATTTGATACTGTGAAACAACGAAAGTTAGGGATCTCGGTGAACGCTGTAAAATGGGACAGATGTGGTTTCTTTCACCTCAGAACATTTAATGCAAGACCACTCATACGAGAATCCTTTGGTCCTTCTAATTGTAACTGTTACCACCCAAGAGAAATTCTCAAAAACATAATCCCCCTTAGCGGTCATCATCCCTGATCGGGAAGACACGGGAACAGAAAAGTTCATGTGTTTCCAAGGCTGTGATTACGTTTTGAGTATGAATATGCGCTTAAGGATCTGGAGTGCGCTCATGCCGTTCAATGACACTATCTTGCTTAATGGAGAGCCATCATTTGCGCTAACGTATGGCAAGGCATGTCCTTTGAATGAAAATGAACAAGGAAAATAAGTTGTGGCAAGTGAGGCCTTCATTCTCGAGGACCGGTGCACTGATACTGTTTTCAGGCGCAATGAGAAATACAACATGACACGTGCGTGGACGGCGTGGTCTGAGTTATGAACGCTGGTAACAGCATTAGAATTGGGAAAGTTTTCGTGACCTAGCTGTAGCATCTGTGACCGCGTACACAGCGTTCCTCGCTACTCTGCTGGTGAGTGCTCGACACAATCACTCCGAGGCAGCCTACTTAATTCCACCTAACTTTACCAGTAGCGGTACTATCGTAGCATCATACGAGCAGCTTGTATGAAAAAGAAATAGTTCGAATGAATTGCGCCTCTCCAAACCGATCGCCAATGTCACGCGTGCACTTCGGTTAATATATTAAGTTTATTAGGAACAATCACTCCACTTTACACTCATTGGGAACCTCGTGCATTTTATTTCAATGCATTATCTGTGCTCGAACTTACTCATCAATGAAGCATTATCAAGCATTGGTCTTAATACCAGAGCAGAGCAGTTTCTTTTTCTTGCTACAGTACCTTTCCCGTTTCCTTCTACTCGATCTCAATTTGCTAAACGCGTGTTTCTTTAAGGGTATATTTCAGTTTCGTCAAAAACCAGTCACATGGCGGCACCATATTTTTGGAATATGAAGCATGTTAAAGTGAATCAGTTATCATCCAAACTCTGGTTATAAAACTGCTGCGTGATAGGGACAACTGTGTTTGTATAAATCATATCTTCAGTGGTGGACAGCATTCCTTTTCTTTTGCTGAGCTTTTTCGTAGTGCTCTTCAAATAACGTTCGCGGACACTTCTGGCTTCGTGAACTAATTCGACGGATATGTTTGCACTGTATCGCAGAAAATACACCGAGCATGGCTGTAGATTTTCCCTTCCACTGGAGATCTATCTTCAACGCATTCTTTATTGCGCTTTGGAGTGTTTGTGTGGTCGGGTCTTTTTTCGAGAACGTTGGAGTGTACAAACGAAAGCAATTTTTCATATAAATAAGGTGCTTAGTTGATGTTACTGCAGAATGCCTAATTTGCTTACGACATTATTTCTGCACTCATTAGAAGCCATTCGAACAATCATAGCCCATAACTTACGACCTCTAATGATACAAGAGACATTTTCCACGTGTGCTTTTCGCCCGTTTGGGAACAAAAGCAAGATTTCTTCTCGCTCAGTGAAGTGCCATTTTATTCAGTTTTTACTGGTAACATGGATTTAGTCTTACCAGGAGACGCGTTCAATACCGATGTTCATGTAGAAAAGAGCTCGGATTTGCTATGCTTGAAGAGCATTTCTCGTTTGTTCTCTGACTAGCATTCAGTCTCGTTCGGTGACATTTAGTCGTGACATTGAAACAGACCACATAAAATGCTGCTGAAAATAACACGCTGGCCCGAATCAATGTACAGTCTTTGTCGAAAGTATGCAGCCCAAGGGGTCTGCTTCTGAGCCCTGCAATACGGCTCCTCTTGCATACTCAGGGGTCCTAATATCACGAAGGCGGGAGGAACTTAAGTCCTCCGCTCTCCCAAGCTGAGGATTGTCAAATGTGCTAAAGAGTTCCCCAACACGCTTTGGAAGCAAAACTCTTGGGCTGAATATTTTTGACAAAGACCGTACATCGAAGGCGCACTGCGCTATTTTAAGAATTTCAAAGTACAGTTGCCGACAATAGCAAATAGAGGACGATAGTGCACCGCAACACTTTTTACGCCTTCATTAAATGAAATGGGAGTTCGGTAATGCTCAGAATGGCGATCGCCACTGCGGTTTATCATCACCACGGAATGATTCTAAGTGCTATTAAATGTGCCACTGCACACAGAACAGATTGGTTTGTTCTGTTTACTGATATCCGCATCTGTACACCCAGACGCGCTTGTCCCTGAGGGCCTCTTCTTCCGCGAACTTATATCCCCATCGTTCGGCTAGGTTGGTGAGTACACTAGTGTACTACCGTTCCTACTGAAGCTCACGACGCACAACCGAAATGAAAAGCTACTCAAATTTTCGAACAGCCGCTGGTCGCTGTGGACCACAAGCAAACAGCAGCGCTAACCCAAAGTATAGAAATTGGCCGCAGTGCGCTAGAAATTGAAGCGAAGAACGTCAATTATACATCAAGCCATACTTAAGCTGTATGAGCCTCCGCGGTGGCTCAGTGGTTATGACGCTCGGCTGCTGACCCAAAGGACGAGGGTTCGATCCGGCCGCGGCGGTCGCATTTCGATGGAGGCGAAATTGTGAAGGCCCGTGTACTGTGCGATGTCAGTGCACATTAGAGAACACCAGGTGGTCCAAATTTCTGGAGCCCTTCACTACGGCGTCTCCCATAGCCTCAGTCGCTTTGGGACGTTAAACCCACTTAAACCAATAAACCAAACCAGACTAGTGGTATGATTTGATAAGTGATGTCCATACGGCCATAAAACATAATTTCACGTAGATTTTAGTACACTTACATTTCCCTCGTTTTGATAAGCTCCAAGCTCTGGATTGTTGTCAGGAAAGCTCTCGCTCACTCCAAGTGCCCGAGGAGCAAACACAAAAGCAACTGCCGCAGCGAGAGTTAAATGCTTCGCAAACATCTCTTCTTGTAGGGCTCTTCTTTCATGATAAGCAGATTTCGGGAGCCTGTGTTTTTATATCGTTCACGGTCATCGCTCCTGTCTTCGTTCCCGGAAATACACCGCCAGGTTCTTTTATCGACAGTGCCTGTTTACTGAGTTCAAGCACAGGCGTGCGTCCTGTGTAGATTGTTCGGAGTGCATTACTATTTTTTTTTTGCTTCAACATCCGTCGAACCTGCCTGTGTTTTCGACCCTGAGCGCATTTCGCACACGTGCATTGTGTTATCGGCAGTTATCAGCGCGGCGACCACCAAACGGAGGTAATTTTTCTTCGCTCATTTAAGTAAATAGTTCGCCGGTCAAAATATTCTGCATTTAAAAATAATATTTGCAAGATTACGCAAGTGGTAATTGCTATATTCATACTCAACAATTCTGGACAAAACCATTTTTGAACGCGAAAAAGATTATTAACGCAATTTTTTTCATATATTGTAAGCTTTCAATAAAACAAATACTATACTTGCGGGTCTCCTGTCGGCAGGGGCACATTTTTTTGGCGATTCACATTGTTTCTATCCCGAATGACGTTCGCCATTCGTTTTCCGAGGATATCTTTACTGCCCGATGCGAGTGACGGAAACACTATAAATGAAAGAGTTTCCTGCATATCGGAAGAAAGGACCATTACCTCCAATATTTTTATACCAGTACCTTACAGTTTTTCAATTTTCAAAATTTTTGTCCATAAATTTTGGATATTGTCACGAAGTGGCGACTGCAATCCGGAGAGCAGAAAGATAGCGAGAACGGCGTCTGAACAAAACTGTTTATTCGGGCTGACTAGCAACCACAAAGGACTGAATCACTCGGCGGTGGCGTAGCAACAAGCGTGCTCAGCGGTCATCGAGCAGAATGCCCGCCGCTGTCGGCCGTCCTCAATTTAAAGATAATAGCGAACTTTTGAGATAAAGCGTGCAAAGTTACTAGAACATTCAGGAACAGTGTAGAATCAGCTCTGCCTCGATGCAATCAATCGAGATCAATCTGGTCGCGTCTCGCATTGCAAAGAAATTGATAAGGCGGCGTGACGAAGGCTTTGAAGAATGAACAAACAAACACTATAAAGATTCGAGGCATTACTTCCCTGTCAAACAAGCGTTAACCCGATGCTTTAAAACATGAGGCGACTAGAAACAAAGCGGATTATGCAAAATGGACAAGGAGTGTCGAAACACAGCGTCAACAATTTTTAGCGCGCATAACAGGGTATTATGAGGACGACATGGACAACATTTGGTCGTGCGCGGCGTCGCTGGGATGCAGTCATTTCGTCAGGGACGACTACATAGTCCCGTTAACCTAGGCACGGAGAACCTTGTACTGCCCGGAATAGCGGCGCAAAAGCATTCCACCCGATCCACGGCGGGCAATGGGGGTCCAAACCTAGACTTGGTCTCCTGGCTTGTATTCCGCTTTGTGTCTTCGTAGGTTGTAGCGTCTGGCGTGGGAGCGCTGCTGATCTTTGATCCTTAATCGGGGAAGTCTTCGGGCCTCCTCTGCGCGTTGAAGGTAGGCGGCGATGTCGACGCTCTCTTCTTCGGTAACGTTGGGCAGCATGGCGTCTCGTGTGGTCGTCGCCTACCTGCCATGGACGAGCCTAAAAGGCGTCCTCTGGTTGGTCTCGCGCACTGCGGTGTTGTAGCCGAAGACGCTGTATGGCAGGATGACGTCACGTTTTGTGTTCGACATCGACATACATGCCCAGCATATCAGCGACGGTTTTTTTTTCGGGTGTTCTGTCAATCCGTTGGTCAGCGGATGGTATGCAGCTGTCTTCCTGTGGCTGGTTTGGCTGTAACGCAGGATGGCTTCCGTTAGTTCCACCATGAATGCTGTTCCTCTGTCCGTGATGAGCACATCGGGGGTGCCGTGTCGAAGAAGAATGCACTCCACGAAAAGTTTGGCGACTTCTGCACCTGTTCCGTACGGCAGGGCTTTTGCCTCGGCGTAACGGGTCAGGTAGTCGGTCGCTATTACCGTCCACTTACGTCCAGACTCTGACTACGTGATTGGACCAAGTAAGTTCGTGCCGATCTGCTGTAAGAGACTTGAGGGGATTCAGTGGGGATCAGAAATCGTGCAGGCTTGCAGGTACAACATGGAGGCAGGCTGTTTTGTTCGCTGCGAAGTTCTTCACGAGGACATCATTCTGTACACAGAAAGAAGTCAGCCCTCGTTTGAATGAGGCGGGGGGTGAAGAAAATTTGCCTTCCAAGTACTCGATGAGGTGTTTTAGGTCGGGGTCTGAGCGTCGCTGCTGGGCAAAAGAGCTGAGGCTGATGGGTCCCAGGAAGGCATCCTCATCTTCGTCCGGCGGCGATGCATCTACAGGGGCTCGCGAGAGGCAATCGTCGTCAGAGTGCTTGCGTCCGGACTTGTAAAGGACGGTGATATGAAACACCTGGAGGCGCAGACTCCATTGAGTGAGGCGGCCAGAGGGGTCCTTCAAATTGGCAAGCCAACACAGCGCGTGCCGATCGTGACCACCTTGAACGGTCGTCCGTACAGGCAGGGGCGGAATTTCGACGTAGCCCAGATGATGGCAAGGCACTCCTTCTCAGTTGTCGAATAGTTAGCCTCAGTCCTGGAAAGGAAAGGGCTGAGTACGCGATAACTTTTTCCAACCTATCTCTTTTTCGAACGAAGGCGGCGACTAGGGCCCCGCTGTTTGCGTCGGTATGAACTTCAGTATCGGCGTTTTCATCAAAATGCGCGAAGATCGGTGGCGACTGTAAACGACGCTGAATTTTTTCGAAGGTTTCATCTTGAGGCGCTTCCCACTTAAATGGCACATCTGCCTTCGTCAGTTTTGTCAGGGGCTCCGCGATGCGCGAAAAGTTTTTCACAAATCGTGGATAATATGCGCATAGTCCGAGGAATCTGCGCACTGCTTCCTTATCGGCCGGGGGTCGAAACTGTTCAATAGCAGCTGCTTTCTGCGGGTCTGCGCGTAATCCCTCCTCGTTAACGATGTGGCCCAGAAACAGCAGCTCTTCGTAGGCAAAGTGGCGCTTTTCATCTTTCAAGGTTAAGCCAGACGACCTGATGGTGTCTAGTACTGTTCGAAGTCTTTTGAGGTGCTCTTCAAAGTTCGAGGCGAAGACAAGGATGTCATTTAAATATATCAGACACGTTTTCCACTTCCGGCCTGCCAGCACTGTGACCATTACTCGCTGAAACGTCGCTGGGGCGGAAAAGAGACCAAATGGCATCACCTTGAACTGAAAAGATAACATCCGGAGTGATGAATACGGTCTTCTCGCGATTTATAATTGTTTTTTTGGGGGGGGGGCGGGGGAAAGGAAATGGCGCAGTATCTGTCTCATATATCGTTGGACACCTGAACTGCGCCGTAAGGGAAGGGACAAGGGAGGGAGTGAAAGAAGAAAGGAAGAAAGGGGTGCCGTAGTGGAGGGCTCCGGAATAATTTCGACCACCTGGGGATCTTTAACGTGCACTGACATCGCACAGCACACGGGCGCCTTAGCGTTTTTCCTCCATAAAAACGCAGCCGCCGCGGTCGGGTTCGAACCCGGGAACTCCGGAGCAGTAGTCGAGCGCCCTAACCACTGAGCCACCGCGGCGGGTCTTGCGATTTTCCAGTAGCCGCTCCTGAGGTCCATCGATGAGAAATATTTGACTTTGCAGAGCCGGTCCAGTGTGTCATCGATGCGGGAAGGAGTACACTTCCTTCTTTGTTATGTTGTTCAAGCGGCGATAATCAACGCAGAATCGAAGTGTGCCGTCTTTCTTCCTCACTAGAACTACCGATGCCGCTCAGGGACTCTTTGAAGGCTGGATGACGTCGTCGCGAAGCATTTCTTCCACTTGCTCCCGGATGGCATGTCGTTCTCGGAGCGAAACACGCTAGAGGCTTTGGCGGAGTGGTTGGCCCAGCTGCTTCGTTATAATGCGGTGCTTGGCAAACGGCTTTTGTTGGACCTTCGGCGACGACGGAAAACACTCGCTACAGCTTTGCAGCACATTGCGGATCTGGTCTTGTCTGTTCCGGGGCAGGGAAGGGTCGATGTTGAAAGTGGGCGAGTTCTTTTGATCAGGCGAATCTACAGCGGGTGGGTCGCAGAGGACGAAAGAGTCTCGTACGTCGGATATTTCGTCGAAGAAAGCAGTCGTCGTTCTTCTGTGCCGGTATACTTGCTGTCGCTGTTGTTGCTGAGAGGAAGAAAGAAAGGAAAGTGCACGGGCCTGCCTACTGGCTCAAGCCGAGCCACGCTCGCTGCCGCGTGCTGAAAGTAGGAGAGTTAAAGGATAGGAGAGGAAGGATCGAAAGAAAAGGCGCCGCGCGCTAATAGGCCCATAGGCCCCGGACTGATCCCGGAGCCAGTGCAATACCGGGCCGACCCGTGCCAGAGTGCGTCTAGCACTCCGCCATAATCCAAAAGATGTTTAATATATTGGGTTCACGGACCAGGAACAGATAATAAATCAGGTATCAGGTCCCTTCTCTGAAGTTAGTCAGCAGTACTTCAGCTCGGCAATTGCGGAAATCTGCGATGCTTCTTGCGATGCCGATTCCTCGCTTAGAAGAATTTCCACGTTCCAAATCATGTTATTGGCTTTGGTGGCGTCTGCGGTGACGAGAATGCTTGAACGGGGTGGAACGCTCACTTGTTCCTCCATGACACTCAGGGCAACGGGATGACGTTGGGCGAAACGTGGTCGTGGTGCATCAACGGCAAATCCACGAAGACCGATACGTCGGTACGGGCAGCGACGAAGAATATGCCGGCCTGACCGTATTGGAAGCACAGTGAGCGGTCAACGGAAGTCCTCCAGGCGACGCGTTTCCTGGCGCTTGAGCGTGGCTCATAGGCTGGGTGGGCGGAGGCAGAGAGGCGGCGTTCTGGAAGAAGGGGTTCATCTCGGAGTGTACGTAGGGGATGTTGTTGAGGCTGAGGAGTGCGTACTGCAGCGGCGTAGGTCATGGCCTGGGGTTCTGTGGCCGTCGGGGTGCCAAGTGCATATTACAGTTCTTCCCGTACCACATCTATGAGAGTCACTGCTTGCGGCTGGTTGGAGGATGACAGCAGTCGTCGTAGCTCCTCGCGGACAGAAGGATGAAATAACATAAAAATCGATTTGGCTTCAAATACATTTAATGTGCTCTTTATTCTTTACTACTATTGCTTTTTAATTCCTCTTTAGGATCACAGAGATTCAACTAAATCCTTCCCCTTTACACGTGTTTTATGCCCGAGTTTTCTGTAAGTCAAGTTCGGTTTTAAGCATATGGTTTGCGTATAAGCGCAAAACTCAGTGACTCTTCGGGGCATTTTAAGTACATGGTCTTTCTTTCTTAAAGTGGCCTTAATTATGGTTGTTATATGTGGATGGCAGAAGGTCAGAAATGCTTAATGCGGAACGTTAAAGAGACCGCCAATCTGTTTTGTAGGGGTCAGCAGCGTATAGTTTTAGCGAAGAAATACACTCAATTAGGTGTAATAATCACGGTCATATCACTTCCTTCTAGCTCACGCTGTAACTTCTTGAAATGAGGCTTACATCTCCCAATAAACATTAAGAGGCACTGGAATACTTTCCGAAAACGGTAAATAAATTCGCCAAGTAGTTGGTCACGCCGTCAGTTACAGCCTTTGTCAAAAGTTTCGAGCCCAGGAGGTTTGCTTGCGATAAACACCGTGTGGTAAGAAGATTTCGGTTCCTGCGCCCTCCAATAGGTAGGCATTCCACGAATGCTACAGGAGGCTTACTACACGGCTTAGAAGCGAACCCTCTGGTCTTTAATTTTTTTGCAAAGACTGTACTTCTCAGCTAAATATTTCACCTCCGCACGGAAAAGAGAACCCCTAATCACGTTTCGAAGTTTGACTTGCTCATTCATTCGACTTTGAAAAGCTCGCGCACTCTTTTTACATGTGTATGTCTACACGTGTATGTAACAAAACGGCAAGTCGATGGACGGTTTCAAGTGTCATATTAATGCCGCGCTGCAACTAAATTAATAAAAAAATTAATTTCAGATAACACGCGGACGAAGCGTAGGCGTGCAGAGTCGGCAGCCCGTTTAGTTACGCGCGCTACGTTAAACAGTATATAGCATGCGATATAAAGGACTAAAAAAAAAACAAATGTTAGGAAGCAGGGTGGCCAATTTGAATTATAGGCGTTTTTTTTTTGTTCCTTTAAACGAATACTACCATCGCCGTACTTATACGCAAAGTTCTGCTTACAATTAGCCGTGGTGGAGCCACCACATTTTGCATTTGTTTTTGTTTTCTTGAGATGCTTCCTATCAATGGCGTTTTGTTCCCAGCACGTGGACAGAGAAACAATCCTCATGTCCTTTAACGATCCAGCCCACCGCTTAAAAAGCTCTCGTCCTGAACAGGTTGGTGATCTCAGTAGCAGCGCCGTCTCTGCCAAGCGTTCATAGGAGCCTACTTATGCTCGTAAATACCTGTGATTTCCGTTGTGGCTTTGGCCAAGTGCGCCTCTGTCGGACTAAGAAGGCAATGTTGGTATCCTTTGCAGTTAATAACCAGTGTTGTGGGGGAACCTGATATTTTGCGGAGCCACGATTTCTGGTCACCAGCGCGGAGCCAGATCTCATGGCCGGACCACACAGGGTGGAAGTTATAAGGTCCGCCCGTCTGACTTACCTACCTTTGTTGACTACAAGGTTCATGCACACCTCAAGTCAAGCACAGCGACACCACATGCTGCGTTAGGCCTTCCGATAGGCTATTTACTTAGCTTGTTGTGCCGATAACGAAAAACAGCTAGGCAGGTTGGCCAGAAAGATACCACTGATTTCGCTGCAAAATGTTCTGCGTGGAAATTGTGCTCAGTTATTGTTTTATGGGTCCGCGAAGCATCCTGCAAGGTGGACAAATAGAAATTTTTCATTCCTTCGAACATTCTACTAGAAACGCAAAATTTGTGCGATAAACTGAGCATGTAGTTCGGGAGCCATAAAAAACACAGAAAAGAAAAGGTGTAGACACCTTTATATCATCCTCCATCCCAATTTGCGCTTTTGAAAAAGCATTTTCCTGAATTATACTGAAACTGTCGGTCTGATTCTAATTTTATTATGAGAAATGGCTTGGAATGCCACAGCTTTTTGTTAGTCTACAAAAAATCGACGTTCGGGACACTGCTAATTATGATTTCATTGCCTTCAAACATCTTGCGTACTGTAGACCTGTCATCAGCTTTTAACCTCGCATTGTAGAATTTTAGAACAGTACAGGACATTCGAAAACTTCAAAAAACACACATGTTGACCTTTTTATTCCCCTATGTCAGTGCACGTTAAACAACCCCAGGTGATCGAAATTTCCGGAGCCCTTCACAACGGTGTCCCTCATAGCCTGAGTCTCTTTGGATACTCAGGCTATGCTCGAAAACCTAGGCTAGAAAACGCAGCCAAACCTTTTTATTCCCTCTTATCGTTATTTGTACGTTGCTCTGACTCACTCTTGTTTGGCTTGTTCAATCTTTCATTATCTTCCGGGATTCGTTTTCTGTACTTTGTTGTCCTTCCCGACATAGCATGTGAGTATTGTCTTAACAACCCGAACAATCAACCATGTTTCATTGTATCACGCTATACTTTCCAGATGTAGCTGTCTTCCCGGAACGTCGGGCTACACTCAGCAATGAACGCGATCCGCCTCTGCATCGCATGGTTGGCCTGCGCTATGACGGGCGCACAGCTGCTTCCAAGCGGTGACGGAGTTGATGACACCTGCAACACCACATTACCCTGGGCTGTATCGAGGGACGAGTACGACGACATCCCAGACTCCGTCTTCGAGAGACTCATGCAGTGTCCCGTAGGCCTACACGGGTGCTCCGACGAGCTCGTGAGCTGCAGTCCCGCAACGTACGCGGCCACCTGCTCCTGTGCACCCAACTGCAAGACGTACAGGGACTGCTGCTGGGACATCGCCCTCAGCGAACGCTCGCCGGACGATTTCCCGGACATTTCTTGCGTTGAAGTGCAGATTGGTTCTTCGTGGAAGAAGTTCATCTACATGGTCGTCGGCTGCCCGGTGACGTGGCCTGACGACTACGTCAGGGAAGGGTGCGAACGGCCGGACTCCTTCAACGACACCTTCTACCTGATATCGGTGACTAGCGAAAACCACGTCACTTACAGGTGAGGCGCGACGTCGACGGCTAGATTGCGGACGGTTTTGCGATTGCTGTATTTGCACTCTAAATTCGGCATTTGCAAGCTGGCGTTCCTTGGGCCTGAAACGATAATATGGACCTGCACAAGCCGTACCTTTAAACAACAAGGTGCATAAGTAATAACAAACTTGTCGAAATAAGTTAGAATGGACAGGAAGAAAAAATAAAAGCGCCCAGTCCGCGCCGGCGGATAGCACAATGGGCTTAAACTTAGTGACATAAAGTTACAGTGACGCTTCAAAAAAGTTTAAGAAAAAGAAAGAAAATTAAAGGCGCCAGTGGGAGGAGCAAATCACGCTATGGACATCACAGGAAAAACGACTTATAATATTGCTAAAAGTGGCCGGCAGCCACTGTTTTAGAGTCCCGTGAAGTTAAAAAAAATCGAAGAATGTGGGTGGCGGAAGCTTTTCGTTAACTTTGTACTTCCAGTATTTACTGTAATAACGAAGTTTAATAGAGAACGTAGTTTAATAGAGTACTATGCATATGCACTTTCCGTGCGCCTTCCTCTCGCACAAGAAAGCCTTCATATATTAATGAGCAGTACGCATTTCATTGAGCCTGTAATTCTGCACATGTGTTTCGGTACATAATTGTTCACTGTATACATGGTGTGTTACGTAACGCACCGCTGACAGTTCCGTTTAACAGCTTCCAGTCAGGATATGGGATAATATATAAACGGTTTTGGAACATGTTTGTACACTGTTATGATCGGCGGCGACTTATACGTTAGTTTATGCCCCCTTGATTCCTGAATAGCTGCGCTTTCCGAAAAAGCTATAGCGCAGCATGCGGGAGGAAAGTAAGGAAAAAAGAAAGGGCGCACGTTAAGTAAATTAACAACTAGCCCAGCTTTCTGCAAAGGCCTTATTAACTCCTTTGTTTCTATAGCGTTAACAACCTCCTTATAAGCGTTCAGGACGTGAAATGGAAATCTGGAGGCACAACGACCAATGCTAAGCCTGTACTAAGGGCGCGCAATTTCTCAAGCGCTCCAGGTTGCGGCTGCTAGCGGGCGGTGATAGCGTACGCGAAAAACGCGAGGTCGTTTTCGAAGGCTAGTTGGTGCATTACTGGACGTGGTTTACTGGAGGCGCAGAAAGAAAACACAGGTAGAAATGAAGTTCACGGGACAACTGTCCTGTCAATTCGTTCCTCTCTGTGCTGTCTTTCGGCGCTTAAAATCAAGTCCAGGAGAAAGCGCAGCGCCATCAAGCATGGGAGCTGCAGGCATGGACTGAGCAGTAAAGATTTTGAACCTCGTGGTTTTTTCCAGTTCTAATTACAGAGTTTCCATTGAATAAACGATGTCCTTAGAACAGAGGCTTTTAATTCTTACAGGCGTCGCCCATGGCTCCGAAGGGCATTTACACAATCTAGTGGCCATAGTTGTTGCGAAAACTGAAAGCTTGCTGTCGTCAGTTGACGTCCAACTGCCTTACCTTTAAAATACAAGCAAGGTCTTACGTTATTAACTGATTTATCATGAAATGCTCGTTCTGGGATTTAGAAAGTTGTTTACAAAGGCATCAAGGAAGAGAATTCTTTTGGGGCACTGAAAGCAGACGTAAAAAAATTGGCAGTGGCTTAGCTCGGGTATGCCAGGATATACGTAACGAAAGCTAAGGCATAGCTTGGTTAGCCTTTGTTAAACTTGATTGCAAGTCCAGGTCAGTCTGGTTGTCTGGCTAGTAGTTGTCACGTGACCAGTCACGTGGTTGGTCACGTGGTGTGGTGCGACCACGGTAGGAATGCGAGTACCGCGAAACTGAGTTCATGGCCAATGCAGCTTTCGCTACAAAACAGATCAATTGCAAGTTAACAAAAGCGCGTGTAGTACAACAGGAAGAACCCCTTGTACAATAGGCGGTTTTGTGACATTGTAAAGGTGTGCAGTATAGCGGTTTAACATTCAACTACACTTTGTCATGTTATAGCAATGCTTTAAAATAAACTTCTCCTCCCCCCTTATGTATCCACATTATCGTCGAAGCTTTGTAAGTTTATAGAATATCGGTTGTTCTTGTCTCTAATGTGCTGGTTCCTAAAGTACCAACGCGTTCTTTTGCAGCTCTCGTTATTGCCACCTAGATACACGCATTTGTTTTCCGAAACTACGTTTTCTGTAACGGTTACCAGAAGACTCTAGTAAAAGGCTTCGTCGCAGCTTTACAATGCTAGAGGAAAGAAAAAGTTTGTCAATGGATTAACAGCAATCAGAAATGAAATATTTATTGCAGTATGTTTGGAACTTTGCGAACATACGGCGCGTAAATAGCATGTTAGCTTCAGCGTCATACTAACATTTAGAGCCACGAATATTTTGGTATGAATACATCGGAGTATAATGAGGTGATATTAAAACACTGGAAGAATGCCATTCAAGCAAGAAGTTCTAAAGATATCTGAAACATTGGTAAGGTTAGATAGAAAGAGATCAGTGGCAGCGTTGGGACGTGCTTTGAGAGCCACGAAGCAGACTTTCAGGATTTAGCATGACGCTTTCATTTTATTTATTTCACCATTGGCTTTCGTAAAACGCGCTGGAAAAGGGATGTCACGTAGTCATCAGGCAAACCAAGCTACAAAAATGTTAGGCTGTAATGGTAGAAAAGTGCACGTGAATTTGCATGAGATGAACCTAACAATCGAGAAAATTCAAACTGAAAATCAGTGTGTGAAAAAAGAATGCATAATGATCACGCGAACGCAAAGCACAGTAATGAAGTTTGTTTTGAAACGTGCGCACTCTGTTATGCATGTGGCTGACTATTCGAGATGATTCCAGTGGCCAAGAAGAGAACGGAATTCGTTTCTTCATACAGATAAAATTATGTAGCGGTTTCGCTGATATTCAACCTTGGTTTTGTTTAGTGAAAGCACCGGGGGCAAACAGATGAACACAGAAGTTACAGCTGATCAACAACATATGTCCAAAACTTATTTGCAGCGATGGTGTCCATGTACAACACTCATCGTTTCGTCTTTTGCAGGAATGGATTCTGTGCACTGTGCAACGAAGACATTGTCAGTGCCACTTCCTGGAACTCAACGGAGTACCAAGCAATTGACCGGGTTCGGGTTGTGCTGCCCGATATCGTAGAGGGTCAACCTGCGTTTCACTTCAGGCCTTGCAGCGAACTGCCACCGCACGACAACTGTTCCACAGACGTGCCCGAGGATGTGTCCCGAAGATGCAAGATGTACTACTCACCCGTAGAAGACGCCAGTGACCCATATGGCCTTCAATACAGGAACGCAAACTGCGCTATGTTAACGGCGCTAACTTATCCCAGCTGTCCTGTAGCCCATTTCTGCACTTAAGCAAAGTCAGTGTGACGAGCCGGAAGACAGGAGGACCTCCTAATTTGGCCGCCGTATTCAAGCCGGTGGTTAGCACTCCAAATTGCTACGCCAAGCACGACGGTCACTGTTACATAAGGTACGCGAGAAGTCTATACACCGTGATGGGGAGGTCAGGAATTTGTGCTGTTTTTAACGAGACGCCTTCGTCGAAGACCCCGCCAGAGACACCAGAGCATGAACCAACGATCCACTACAAAGTACAGCACTACATCACGGAGGTATGCATGTCACTATTCATACTCTGTCTCACCATGAATGTGGTAGTGTTCTGTGCCTACCGAGAAGCACGGAGCTTCTCATCCAAGTGCACGCTGTGTTTGTCAGTGACACTTTTGTTCACACAGCTGCTCTTCCTTATCACTGGTTGCATAGGCCTTCCACCCGTCGCCTGCGCAACCAGCGCTGTTCTGATCCACTACGGATTCCTTTGCACTTTCCTCTGGACGACCGTGCTTTCGTTCGACATCTGGAGAAGTGTAACAGCAGTGAAGCTCTCTTCAACCCGTGAGAAGACCTTGGCCATCTACGGCCTCGTCGCCTGGGGTCTGCCTATGGTCCTAGTACTAACGGCTGTCGGCGTTCAAGTCGCGGCGCCCTGGTCGTCCATGTCACCAAGCTACGGCAACCCTGCTTGCTGGATCAGCACCTTCTGGGGCATCATCGTAAACTTCCTGGCGCCCATGGCCATGCTTCTGCTCCTGTGCCTGTTCTTCCACTTCTGCGCGGTGTCCTATGTCCGCAGCACGTCTTCTGCGGCGGTGTGCACCCGGGAGGAAACAGAATTGAGCGGGGATGCCGGAAGCCGTGCCAGGCAACAGCGTAATCACGCTGCACTTTACGTTCGCCTTGCGCTTACCATGGGCTCCCCATGGGCCGTTGCTTTCCTGAGTACTTTCCTGTAGTTTACTGCAATCGACTCCATAGCGAATGTTCTGCTAGGACTGGAAGGGGCCTACCTGTTCTTCGCGTTCAAAGATTATCGCTACTTGTGCTCCTCGGCCCAGACGAGCTTGAGACCAAGACCTCTGACCATTAGCCGCGCAACGTCGAACTCTGACGTCTCTTCGTCCAAAAAAGCCGGCTCTGAAATTTGAAGTAACGTAAAAATAGAATGTCTACAACCAAAAATGTCGCGTATCGCGTGACGTTCAGATTCATTCCAGTCATTGAGAGTTTGTTGTCGACGAGTGGTGCCTGGCGGCTTTCATATGAACTATCACTGCGGAGCAGTATCATTACGTCGGCAAAACCATCTCTGGACCTCACGACTGTTCTTCGGCCTTCTGATGTGTGTTGGAGGCCGGTTAAGCCTTTTCACGTGTGTCTGCTGTCAGCACTGACCGTTGTGAGTGCGAAAGCAGTGCAAACCACAATAAACCTCTCAATAAGTATTTATTTTGATGTGTCTTGTCATTGACGCTGGCGTCAGAAATACGGCGCCAGTGTACAACCGCCATTTTTCACGGCCGATGGTAGGTGCCGGGTCTGGCAGCCGTATTTCACCGTAAAACCATAAAGGGACTTGCTACTATTCGTCCCTCTGATTGGCCACAGTGGTTGTGATCCATCGGCGGTTGCTGCTCAACACCGTCCTTCGGGTGCGAGCGGGACGCTGTCGGTAAGTCCGCCGCGGAGCGCGGCTTCGCCTCCTGAGCATGCGAATGGTCGTCTCCTTTCCTGGAACGACTCTCGAAGCGACCTCTCCAGAGCGGCGTGTTTTCGTCGTGAACGAAGACGCTGTCGTTGCGTTCGACGTCGTCTCTTCGCTCGTCCTTGCCGTCTGGTTGCCTATACTGGCCCAGGCTGGGTGATAGCCGCCGGACATGAAGGTGTTTGCGATCTTTACGCCAGCGCTTACAAAAGAACGCAGAGGAAAGATGTTTATCTTCAAGAGAAGCAATCAGCAGCAATTCTGCTGAATTCAAAGCCCTTCTGAGGGTAAATATTTTGTGTATTTTTTGGAAATACTCCAAGAAAAATTCCTATAAGTACGCACCAAGGGGTTATGTCCAGTGCGACTGCATACAACGCTAAGAAGTGCTGACACCTAACCACTCTAACCATTAAACATTCAGTAAACTCAAGCTGCTGTATTGCTCAAATGTGAATGGAAAGATATTTGGCTCAGTTTCGAACAAGCAAAGCGTGGGCGTATTACTTTAATATGGGCGAGCTCCATTTACGCCAACCACTCTTTCGAATGCATAGGACTCGTGCTTTCCGTGTAAGGGATTTCATTTTCTTTATTCGTGCCGCATAAACTACGCGTCAGGACCTCCGTCTGTATATAGCTACACAGGTATGGGATTAGCAGCATCCCGTTCATATTGCGCCGGTCGTAACTGGCACCTATGAAATAAACGATAGCGCTTCACAGTTCCGCCTAAGGGACTCTCTCGCAGCACGAATTGCGACAAAAACAAATATGCCATTCCCACAGTTGCATGCGGCACATCGATCAAAAAAGAAATACTAAGCGGACACACAAATACAGGACTTCCGAGTAGCAACTGAAAGGAACGCGTGTCCTTCTTCACGTCTGGCTTCATCAGCAAAAACGGCTGCTGCGTCAGAACGCGGATGCATGGAGCAGGGCGAAATGACGTAATGCTTTCAGCGAACCCTTGCTACTCTGCAGCCTTAACTTACAAACAGCAACAGTGCTGGATATTACGTTCTTGGACCTTCCAGAGTGGTGTTTTAATTTTGGGTTGCAGTGCGTTAAGATATGCTAAAATTGTCGGCTCTAGAATCCAGGAGCTCGTGGGATCATAATTTCGGCCAATCTCTGAAGTATCTCATATCACTCAGCTCAAACGTGCCTTAGGCTGAAAGGAAATCCAGAGCATGCTCCTTCAGCTGCGCAAACGAAGGAAGACATTTTCACTTGCCTAATCGTAATTAAATTTATTATAAGATGTACACAGAATAGAGACGGAGAGAACAGACTTAAGTCATAGTACAGCACTCAGACGCCTAAAATTTCTTGGACCTGCCTAGCCAGGGCCACGTGATAATCCAGCTGTTGTAAGGCAAGCCAGGTGTTTCCAGAAGGAAGAGGGGAGTAAGGATAGATGGGATTTTTATTCTCGTTTCACTGTTGAGGCGTTCATGATAAGGTATCTGTGGACTTCCACTCTGTCATAACTGTCATAACCGCCGAGGTTGCCTAGTGGTTTCAGCATCCGCCTCTAATGCGGAAGGTGCGGGGTTCGATCTCCATAGTCACCAGTTCTTCATTCGCTTTTGATGTGGGTACAAGCTTTTCCTGACCTGGAGCTCAACTTCCTCTGGGTCGTAATACTAGCTTCCAGAGAGTTTTCATCCTACTTTGTGGATGTCAAGCACGTTAGCCATGGTGCGTTTATCCGAGGTGCTCTTGCGCCGTTAGAAATCCATTCATCAGCGCCAGCATCAATATTTATTTTATCGCGAAGGTATTTCCCTGCTTGTTCCGTGAAATGCCGGGACACATCAGAACTTCGATAAATTGGTGGTGGTAGTGGTTTTTTATTAAAATAATATTAAAAGGAAGGAAAAGATTTTTGCTAGCCCCGGCAGCTACCATCGATACTGAAGCACCTGAGCTGGGGCAGCGGAAATAAAGGATAGCAGGCAGATTGTGGAAATGAAATGAAAGAGGTGAGGGGACAGGAAGAGAGATTCGATAAATTACAGGACACGTTTTTTTTTTCGTGACGACCTCTGCATAAGCAGTTGAGTCGATTATGACGAAGTTAGTCAGACTACTGTGCAGCAAAGTAGCATTGAACCTCAAACAGCAGAAAAATACTGCGCTTAACTAAATTGCACGCGCATGAAAACGTGTGTTCGATAAATTACCGGACACGTTTTCATGCGCGTGAAATTTAGTTAAGCGCAGTATTTTTCTGCTCTTTAAGGTTCAATGCTCCTTTGCTGCACAGTAGTCTGATTAATTTCGTCACACTGGACTGAACATCTTATGCAGCGGTCGTCACGCAAAAAACCCGAATATTCACTGTTGCATGCGCCGTGCGAACCCTTACAGCATATCCTGCGCTCTTTATCAAAAGAGCGGGTTTATTGACGGGAAATGCAGAGAGGTTGTCCGTAAAAATAAATATCTGACCTGCTACTCTGCACTGGGGAACGGGAAGAAGAGGAAAAAAAGAGGATCACGATGGAGGATGATGATGATGGGAAGAGGCAGATGAAAAAGACAAACAAAAAACAAGGCACACGTTCTAACATCACAAACGCGAAGCAAGGCCCGTGTCGCTTAAAAAAAACGTGAGAGGCCCCGCGTTGCCTGTACAGTTTTCGAACTACCCGGCCAAGCGCCGAGGAGCAAATCCTCCGAGAGGGGCCTGGTGTCAAAAGACATCAAATCAGACGCTATGAAGTCTTTTGACACCACTCTCTTCACAGAACGCATGACCTACTCATCGTTCTGCTTTAAGTGCTCGAATCAATAGCCCCGCCTTGCATTGTCCACAGAAGCGAACGCTAAGAAATTACGCAGAGATTCGAAAAGCCCAAGTGACGCGGTGCTTTGTGAAAGCCGCCCCGGCTTGTAGCGCTAAAAGAAAAATGGGGCGGGCGTGTACTGAGTTGTGGTAACGGACAGAGTAATGGAAAGAGGCGGGTGTCGGCGGTGAGCAGCATTAGGAATGGGAGACTGGTACGAACAGGCCTGCACAATGTAGACTGTGCCGTCGAGGTTGCCTTGACAGCGTTCATCCAATGAATGGCTCTATCTTTTATGCGCGAGCTATAGCCTACCTTGCTTTGAGTAAGAGTTCCTGGAGGCGCGCGATGAAAATAGTTTAAGGCTCGGAGAATTGCACAAAAGTGGATAACATGGGAATAAAAAAGATGTACGAAAACGCAAGGCCAACTGAAAAGAGGAACCAATAACTGCCGATACATGGAGCGGTTTCTCCGGTTTCAGAAGTTGACAGGCTTATCTAGCCTACTACGTAGGAAAACTAATAATTTTTTTTCGGGTGCGTACCCACACAGCATACGTGCTTATATCAGACGGCAGGACGCGTCAGGT